>APFE031229999.1:57985-78052 GCA_000404065.3 Pinus taeda
GGGTACATCAATATAATAAGTGGGTTGTACTAATAACAATAAGGGGTTACACTAGTAGTATAGGGGCCTAACATCAAACCTATGTGCAAGGCCTTGCAACTTCTAATCAATCTGTGTTGTTTTGTTGGGAAAACCCATGCAATCCCTGCAGTTGTACTTAGAAAAATTGTGCGACCAGAACTTCGATCTGTCATAAAATTTTGCACGGCCCTTGCGACTGATATGGATTAGCTACGTCGTGGAATACTTCAACACTCACCTTTACACTTTCGGATCTAGAAATCATCCTCTAGATCATTGTCTTTATCCCTTTGACACTTTATTACTCGATCTCCGACTTGATCACTCTTGTTGAATCACCTGCACTGGAGAATCAAATTATCTAGATCACTAAGTATCTACAACGGGGCTCACACTCTCAAGTGCTTCTCACCCTTAGTGTGTTCTCCAAAATTGTATTCTCCATCTACCCATCGACTTCTTCTTATAATCTCCAATTGAGACTTCAACAGGCATGATTAAAACTTAATGAATGTTTGAGATTTTCTTCTCACCCTTAGTGTGTTCTCCAAAAGTGTATTCTCCATCTACCCATCGACTTCTTCTTATAATCTCTAATTGAGACTTCAATGGCCATGATTAAAACTTAATCAATGTTTGATATTATCTTCTAAGTCGATCTGTGTGAGTTTTTAGATAATTCACACCCTTCTCAATTAATTTCTATTAATTAACCTTTATTCCTAAGTTAGACAGGTAATTTTAATTATGGTCAATTAATTTAATTAAGTCATCTCTAGGTGGAATTTCCATAAACGATTTATGGTTTTTGGAGAACTCATGAGTTTTAGCCTCTCCAAGTATCTATACTAGAACATTATCTTATGCTACAAAAACTAACACTCCCTCTTAGCGAGGAATGTGTTTTAGTGTTGAACTGCTCCAACACCTTGTCTCCGCATCACCCTATGTACACACTGTTGATGTCTGGTCACTATGACTACCTAACACTACCCACCAACCACTACACAACTTTGATGGTGCATCTATATTGTTGTTGACACTATTATACTAGTGCCAACTTTGCATCTGCACTATAACTCCCTCTCATTTGTTATTGCTGCTCCTGCAACTAAGAAGAATTTGAAATACTAAATCAATTGTGTCTCTATGCTACATTTGTATCTTGAGCATCTAAATACTACTAGCCTCTGCACTATCCACTAAGGAATTTGTGTATTTTTTGACTTTGATATTGAGCCTCCTTCTCTGCTATCAACATTTCTCTATGCTCCTCGGCACCTAAATGCAACTAGTCTGCAACTGTTACTCTGGAATCTGACTACATTACTGACACCAATCCATCTTGCTACTGAACATTGTGGGCCCCTATATCAAGGTAATGATCCATGAGGAAGGCACCTCAATGGACCTTGCCCAATATCTGCACAACTCTGGGACTATAGTTGCATATCACCCCACCTCACACCTAGATGTATAGCTGCAAACATGGTGAATTCTTCCTCCAACCTAGAGGACAACTTGTCTATCTTTGTGGATGCTTCCTCCTAAACCTGCTTCTCCTACTTTTCCTTCTTCCTGAGAGTACATTGGGTACTATAGTGGCCAAACTCACCACACTTGAAGCACTTGACCTTAGATAGGTCCTTCTTCTTCTACGACTCCTTGTCCCTAACTGGGACCTTTGATGCAAGGGCCAGATTTTTTTCTTCCTTCTCACCCTTCAAACCCTTGTTGTTGCTTCTGTTGATGGAGTTCTTACTAGAGCTCACCTCATCTCTTCTTGTTGCAGGTATGACCACATCCTGTCCCAACCTCGGTAATGTGTCTTTGTAGCAACCCCGGGTTAAAAGTCCATGAAATAAAGTTAATAAAAGCAAAATAATACTAAGGTCGTGGGACACGTATTCCAAGCTAAATGTTGAGCAAAAAATCCTGGCAGGTGTTTATTTTATTTATTATGGCTAAGGGGAAATTGGCAAAGGCAATGGAAAAGGCTTGGAAAGTCAAGAGGCATTAATTAGCATTTTATTTATGAAAATAATGGAAATTAGGAGAAAAGGAAGGTGAAAGGTCACAGGTTGCATGTGAGGAGGAAAATGAAGGAACAATGGAAATTGAAGAAAATAGAGGCCTCAGTGATAAAAAGGCTTCTAAGGATCAGTTCACAACCTTTTATCAGTTTTAGCTTGGAGCTCTCTCTATTCTCTCTTCTCTCTCATACTCTTGCACACTTAGATCATTCTTGGAGCACACTAGCATTGGAGAAAGGAAGGCAAAGGAAGGACAAGAAAGCAAAGGGAAGCAAAGATCAAGCAAGGAAGAGTTGGATCAAACGGCTATAGTGGGATTACTTGCAAGTATCGAGTTGCATGTATGATTTATTTGCTATTTTTGGCATGCACGGTATATGCATGTGTGTATTTGGATCTCTTGGTTTCATTGGCATGGATTTTTCCAGGTGCAACAGTGGTTTCAACCTTGCCTTGCCATTTCTGGATAGTCATGGTGTGATGGGGTTCTTTCATTTCGTTAAGCTAGATTTTTGGATAGTTTTAAAACTGAGTGAGGTGGTCTGAGGAAAAATCACAAGTCTTAGGGATTCTTTGACCGGTAAAGGTGGGATTGTGGTAAAGCCTAGTTATGAATACCCTCGTTGGGCCTAGGAATCCTTGACTTGTAAATGGTGGGATATACGGTAAAGCCTCGGGGTGGAGACAGACAAATTCCTCATGGTTTAGGTGGAGAGATCCAGAGGCATCCATGCTTGTATAGGCTTAGTGATCCCTGGACCAGTACGTGGTGGATTGCGATAAATATTGGTAGTGTATGTTTCTTGTTTGGGCATAGGAATCCCTTGGTGGGATATACGATAAATCCTAGTTGTATAGGTTCTTGCTTAAGGCCTAGAAATCTTTGACCGGTTCTGGCGAGATATGCAGTAAAGCCTGAGAAGCATGGTCGATTTTGTTGTGAGTCCCACATTCATGCTTGGAATATGGCACGGGGGTGGTTGGATGAAAGAAAGATTTGGTTCAGCCCAATCTATGGTCGAGTGGTACGTGGAAGTCCCTGACTTGGTTGGATTTGCATATGTTAATAAGAGTTTTTTTCCTCTTGTGTATTATGTGTAAATGTACTTGATATTATGTGGCTTTAATGGTTATTTTATCAGTGATATTTCTTTGGTTATATGTTGTTTATAAGCATGGTTTATGACAGACTTGAGTTATGGCCCTCATCATGTTTTGGTTAGTAGATGAAATGTTAATGAATGAATGACCTAATAGATGATAATTTAGTTATTGTGAGAGGGCATTTGACCTTCTTGATGAATCTCATATAAGTATGAGGCCCCTATGTTCATATGTGTTTTTATGACCTATACATTACATGTTCATGATGAGTTTGACGAAATGTCTGACATGGTTAGGATGAGTCAGGTCAGGTCCTTGTTCAAGTTTTGCATTAGAGACCTTATCTTCTTATTATTTATCACTTCTGAGTGTTTCATCAAGTTCTCAGCAGAGGCCTCAATTCTATCCCTGAAAAGGTGGCTTAAATCCCACAATCGCTAGCAAAGAACTGGTTGAAAAGTTTGCAGTTGCATGGAGGCCTTGTTTTGGGAGCAACTGGAGGGTTTCAGTCACATGGAAGGCTTGACATGGGAGTGATTGGGGGTCTAGTTCAGTTAAAAAGCAAGTTAACTCAGGGGTTGGGCACTTGGAATGGTTGGTTAGCCTCTATGGGTCATGTAGCTCCTGAAGAAGGTCAGTATGTTTTGGTTCATCGATTCCACTTCCTTAACTATACTTGGGGAGTTGAACCATATAATAGTAACTCTTTGTCACATATTTACCTCGATGGACCGGTCAGCTTGGGTAAGTGTGGAAGGAGGGTGTTACAGAGTGGTATCAGAGTAGGTTCCATTTTCTTTGGGTGGTGTCTAGTTTCTGTTCTCTTTGGGTGTGATTTGGTACCACATAGTGGTATCATAGCATGGTTCACCCCTTGGATTAGATGGGTGGAATGTGTTTGTCATGCATGCATGTAGGTAGTATATGTGCTTGATGTGTATTCATGGTGGTGGTCATTGTTATAGTTGTGTTGTCAAGAACTTGATGATGTTGTTGTTGGGATGTGTTTGTTATGAATGCATGTCGGTTGTATATGCATTTGTTATGCATGACAATGTTTATATGTTGTTATGCATGCATCGTGTCCAATTGGTGTTATAGTTTGTGACATCATGCATGGTAATTGGTTGATGATTTAGATGATGTCTATATACTGCTATGATTATGATTATACATGGATTGTGCTAATCCCGTTGATCTTGCAGACAAGATATCCTCCCTTGAACTATACTGAAGTATGTGGGTTATGTTTATATTTTGGTTTAGTTGACATGGTATGCTTGCAGAAAGAAGAAGAAGAAGATCAAATATGACTAGCGAAATGGTGGATTATAGTTCATGAGATTATCTCTATAGATTAGATGAGCAACATGATGATGGGTACTCTCTTAACATAGCAGACACATCAAGAATTTTGAAGGCAGAAATAAAAAGTTGCAAAGAAGATAATGATAGGATCGTTCAGGCATAGGAGAAACAAGCAGAGGCTAATGCAGTGATCCTTCAGAGTTTGTCATACTTGTAGAGATGGGGACTAATGGTGCATATGGTAGTAGGTCTCATGGTGGGCACAGGTCGGATAGGGATGACAAGATCATAGATGGCAGGTTCTAGGATATGTCGGATAGGAGAGGTGATGGACACATGTTCTATTCTAGTTCTCGTTCCGATAGGTACCATGGTCATCATTGCTATCATCCGTACAGGAGGAATGACAGGGGATATTTTCCAAATGAGTTTAAGAAAGCCAATCCACTTACCTTTGATGGAGATTTGAAGAAGCCGGAAGATGCAAAGGCATGGTTACTCAGGATGAAGAAGTCCTTTGAGTTGCATGATTACACAAAGAATATGAAGGCCATAATAGTTGTCTTCAGCCTCAAAGGGAAAGCAAACATCTAGTGGGAAGATGTGAAGTAGGTTAGAGACATCAGGATAGAGGAGTTAAGTTGGCATTAATTCAAGAGACTTTTCATCAAAATGTACCTGTCAGAAAGGTACTATGATAGTAAAGCCAAGGAATTATATGAGATAAATATGGGATCGATGACAGATGAGGAGTGTATGACCAATTTCCTAAAATTGTTGAGGTATGTAATGTATCTTAAGGATGATAAATCCAAAGTTCAATGATTTTTCAATGCATTACCATTAGCATTTAAAGATCAGATTGAGTATGATGAGCCTTGATCACTTGAAGGAGTCATTGGAAATTTGAAACACTATTATAAGCAACCAAGGGATAAGACAAAATATCAACAAGGTTGGAAAGGGAAAGACAAGAATAAAGTTAAATGGCAGCTGAAAAGGACAAGGCCCCAGGATGCAAGTGAGAAAGAGAATGTTGTACCTTACAAGAATTTTAATGGACCTCAGCTTAGAGAATAGAAGAACATACGTGATGGTAGGAGATTGTTGCAGTGTTGGACATGTGGTAAGGATCATCTTAAGAAATATCGCCCGCAGAATCAAGGTGGTAGGACTTATATTTATAATGCACAGGAGGAGCAGACAGTTGGGGATGTTGGGTAGAGCTTTCCTCGGATCTATGCAGCATTGGATAACAGGAAAGCAAACCACCAGACATCTATTATCAATATCGATGGCAAGCTTTGTGATCAAGTTGTTTCTATTTTGATTGACCCTAGATCTAATTATAGTTATGTTAATCCTAACCTGATGGATAAGTGTGGTTTGAATAAAGAAGTGCAAGTAAAGTCTTGGTTAGTGCAGTTGGCTATAGTTGCTAAGAAAAAAGTACATCATTGGGTAAGAGCTTGTGCATTTGAGTTGAATGGTATGCCCACATCAGCGTATCTGAATGTACTTCCGTTGGGATCATAAAATATGCTTCTATGTATGGATTGGTTGTATATTTACAAGACTAAGGTGGATTGTTATGACAAGACTATTGAGTGCTTAGATGACAATGGGGAACAAAGAATCTTACAGGGTAATAAAAGGATACATCAGTCATAATGGTTATAGCTATGCAGGCAAAGCGAAGTCACAGGAAAGGATGTGTGTTATTTGCAATGCATATCTCTAGTGATAAATGTAAGGATGTGGAGGATGTGGAGGTATTGAATGGGTACTCGATTCTACAACAGTTTCAGGATGTATTTGCCGTAGAGATTTCAAAATTGTTGCCTCACAAGGAAGTGGACTTTTCTATTCAATTGGTACCAGGGCTAGCACCATAATCAAAGGCACCATATAGGATGAGCACTCTAGAGTTAGTGTAATTGAAGTTAGATTTGAAGGAAATGCTTGACAAAGGATACATTAGGCCAAGTGTATCATCGTGGGGTACACCAGTGTTGAATCTGAAAAAGAAGGATGGTACTCTTAGATTGTGCATTGATTACAAGAAACTGGACAAGGTAACCATCAAGAATAAGTATTTGTTGCCCAGGATTGATGATTTGTTTGACCAGTTGAAGGGAGCGACAATGTTCTCAAAGATTGATCATAGATCAGGATACCATCACGTACACATCAAATAAGAGGACATCTACAAGACTGCTTTCTGGACTAGGTATGGGAATTATGAGTTTGTTGTAGTTTAGTTTGGTTCGACTAAAGCTCCAACTATTTTTATGTGCTTGATGAATAGTATGTTGCATCCTTATCTCGACAAGTTTGTTATTATATTCACTGATGATTTATTGATATATTCTAAGAATGAGGAAGATCATATCAAACACTTAGAAACAATATTGAGAATGCTAAGACAACATCAATTGTATGCCAAGCTTAGCAAATGCAGTGTCTTTCAGACAGAGGTACATTACTTGGGGCATGTTGTTTCCAAGAAAAGCATAGCAGTGGATCCTAAAAAGATCATAGCTATCATGGAATTGGAAAATCATAAGAGGTAAGGTCATTTGTGGGGCTAGCAGGTTACAATAGGAGGTTCATTAGGAACTTGTTGTGGATTACATATCCTATCACATCATTGCAGTGAAAAGGGAAGAGTTTTGAATGGACGAAGGAATGTGCAACAAGTTTTGAGTATTTGAAACAATTGTTGACAAATGCTCCAGTTCTTAAGATTGTTAATCTAGATAAAGAGTTTGTGGTGTGTACAGATGCATGCAATAAAGGACTTGGTGGAATCTTAATGTGGGAGGGACAGGTGGTATCACAATGGATTGAAATACCTATTTGACCAACCGAATCTAAAAGTTAGGCAAGCTAGATGGTTGGAAACGATCACTGAGTTTCACTTCGAGATCAGGTACATTAAGGGAAAGGAAAACATCGTTGCAGATGCTCTTAGCATAAGAGTACAGGTGAACCACATAAAAAATATGAGTTTTTTATGCGATATATTTACAAGATTGGATCTTGCAGGCAAGACAGCAAGATGATAAGTATAGGGAGCTAAGGCACAAGTTGCAGCAACAGAGTACAAGTGATCAGGATGTGGGCTATCATCTCATAGCAAATGGTTTGGTCAAATTTAGGGACATGATCTATGTGTTGGACAACTGTGAACTCAAGAAGCTTATATTGAGATAATTTTATGTTAAGTCCTATCCAGGTCACTTAAGATAGCAGAAGACATTGACAGCAATGAAGAAGTTCTACTATTGGCCAAATTTGTGGCTAGATGCTTGAATTGTCGTGTTCAATTTTTGCATTACAGACCTTGTCTTCTTGTTATTTATCATTTCTATGTGTTTCATCAAGTTCTAAACAGGGGCCTGGGTACTAGCCCTGAAAAGGTGGCTTAAATTCCGCATCACTAGCACATAACTGACTAAAAAAATTTGCAATTGCATGGAGGCCTTGTTTTGGGAGTGACTGGAGGTTTCAGTCGCATGGAGGGATTGTCATGGGAGCGGCTGGGGGTCTAGTTCAGTTAAAAAGCAAGTTAACTCAAGGATTGGGCACATGGAGTGGTTGGTTAGCCTCTAGGGATCATGTAGCTCTTAAAGAAGGTCAGTTTGGTTGTAGTTCGTTGATTCCACTTCCCTAACTGTACTTGGGGAGTTGAATCATATCATAGTAACTCTTTGTCGCATATTTGCCCCGATGGACTCGTTACCTTGGGTAATTGTGGGAGGAGGGTGTTACAGTCTCATCCTAATATGCTATGGACAAAGAATTTCCACTCCTCTAAGACATTGTTTAGGGCCAAACGCACAATCTATGTAGGTTGAGGTACTTCCCCAACGACTACAAGTTGATCCTGTATTTCCTGAGTTCTAGTGAGGAAGGGATCTATGCCTTCACCCTTTTGTATCTTGATGTTTCTCAACTTCTCTTGTAATAACATCTTCCATTGCTCGGAAGGATCCTAATATAGTTGAGTGAGATCATCTCACATATCCTTGATCGTATTCTTGGACAATATATGCTAAACTATATGGTCTTGGAATCCATCCAAGATCATCCACTTCGCCTTAGCCATATCTTTCCTATATTCCTTCAGCTGATTTGCATCATTTAGTATTGCCACAACATCCTCTACATAGGTCTTTAGGCTAAATTCATCTAGTAGGAAGGACATCCTATCCTTCCAGATGACATAGTTGGAATCTCCCTCCAACCTATCCTGATCTCTAAACCTAGTTGTCGCCATCTACAAAATACTCGAAACTTAGATAAGAAAATTTCCTTCTATGTGTGCACATTCTCTTACACTTGACACTAAATATGCTCTAGCAAAATGTTGCAAACCCTCTATGCCCAGACAAGAAAATATGCTCTGTGAAAATTTGAGTTGTTCTTGCTTTGTCTACGCTGCACTCATTCCTTTTTCCATACTTGCGTTGTTGTTCAGTCTGAACTTGCGCAATCTGCGCGTCTGTACAGGAAAATATCACACTGCTCTCACGGTTGTTCTGAGCTGACCTGCGTGACTCTCCAAAACATTCATACTGCAACTCCCCTCTGAGCCACAAATTTTTCCTTTCACCTCTAAGCTTCATGTTCGTCAAATAAGCTCTCATACCATGTGACAAAAAACCACTATAGAAATCTTGTTGTCATAACTGAAATTAATTCTTCTAATTGATATATTAATTATTTAGTTTATTGCTATGACAATAATACTTTAATCACACTGCAATATTCACGAATAAAAATATTACGAAAGATAAACATGAAACTAAGAAAATACTAGCACACACACAAAAAATTATGACACAGTTATTTTGTACTAATGTCCCTGGAGAAACCTAACGTGGGAAAAGGAGTACAACAACTGAGGGTTTATTTTATTATGCAACAATGAAAATCTGAGTACAATATTTGGAAGCCTAGTTAGCTATCTAATCAACAAGATCTAATAGGGAATATTTGGAAATAAGGTTATCTCCCTCCACAAGCCAACCCCAACCTCTAAAAATTGGTTGTCCAACCTTTGCCTAGGCCCTTGCGGCTTTTGATCAATCCGCGTGGCTATATTGGGAAAACATGCGTGAACCTCACATATGTACTAGGAAAACCCGTGCGACTGTAACTGCGACCCATCAGAAAATTTCGCATGACCCTTGTGGCTGATCTGGATTAGTTGCATTGTGGAATACTTCAGTCACTCGCTTTTTCCTCTTCTAGATCTAAAAATCCTCCTTTGGATCACTGCCTTTGCCCCTTTGATACTTTGCTACTCCATCTCTGACTTGATCACTCCTATTGAATCACCTACACTAGATAATCAATTTGTCTAGATCATTGAGTATCTGCAACTGGTCTCAAGTGCTTCTCACCTTCAAGTGTTCTCCAAAAGTGTATTCTTCATCTACCCATCGACTTCTTCTTATAATCTCCAATTGAGACTTCAACGACCATGATTAACAATTAATCAATGGTTGAGATTATCTTCTAAGTCAATCTGTGTGATTTTCTAGATAATTCCCACCCTTCTCAATTAATTTCTATTAATTAACCCCTTTTCCTAAGTTAGACTTTGGAAATTTTATTTATGGTCAATTAATTTAATTAAGTCATCTCTAGGTGGAATCTCCATAAACAATTTCTGGGTTTTGGAGAGCTCATGTGTTTTAGCCTCTCCACAAAGTTTTGAGACTAGAACACCATCTCATGCTACAAAAACTAACAGAAGGGACATGACTACCTATTTGTAATAGTTGAAATGTTCAACAACATGGGCATTCTAATGCCATGTCAATCTACCTTAGTGGGAAAGAAGCAGCAAACTTATTCTTTGGATAGTTTTGGGTGCACTTTGGGATACTGAGTTATCATTTCAAACAAGGACAGAAAATTATCGGTGCATTTTCAACTACATTATGGGAGAATATGGACAGGATGTTAAAGAGGTCTACAACATTCCATCCAAATAGTATTGGGAAAATAAAAGTAGTCAATAGAACTTTGGTGCAAATTTTGAGGGGTTACAATCGAAAGCATTTAAAGACATGGGAAAAAAATCTAATATACATACAACACTCTTATAATAGAGCAACTCACACTTCTATTGGTAAGTCCCCATTTCAAACTTGTTTTAAATATTTGCACCTTCACTTTTGGATATTGCACATGGATAACAGGAGGATGTGAGGGAGGATATTATAGGGGATGCCTTAAAAGTAGAGAAATTTATTGAGTAGATCAGGAAAATCCATCTATATGTACAAGAGACATTGTAGAAGGCACACGAAAAATACAGGGCCATGTAAGATTAGCACAAAATGGAGAAGTTCTTCAAGGTGGGAGACAGAGTATGGTTACAGTTGAACAAGGAGTGGCTACAAGGTCCTAATAAGAAAACCAAGGCTCTATGATATGGTCCCTTTTAGATATTGGATAAGGTGAGAGACAATGCAAGTAGACATAATCTACCCCCGTAGATGCAGATTTACTCAATGGTGAATACAGAGAATCTAAAACTCTATGAGCCTTGCATGCTAGATTAGGAAGAGGAATAGGTCCTACCTTATATAGAGGATTTAACACCAATGCTTAGGAATATTTGATATAGGATACATTTTTGTAGAAGATATTTATAACTACATGATAGGGGGGGCATGACCTTTGGTAGATTGGGTTGAAAGGACAACTTCTAGGAAAGGTTAAATAGTATGCCTGAGAGAGGGTGAAGGAAAAAATTTTATCACGTCATTCAATAGAAAAATTTGAGGACCAAAGGATTAACAAAATGGGGAAGTGTGATCTGGATAGTTTCAAAGTGGAAAAAGTGGAGGAATTAGCTCACAAGATTTTTTTATCAGCGGGTCCTAGTTTGGGCAATTGGGGTCGGAAACCTTTTGGAAGCAATTTGAGGAATCGAGTGATATTTTTTGGGTGTAAAACTTTTCCAGCAAAGTGCTCACCCAATAGCACTATTCTACACATATATACTTTCCAATGGTGCAAGAATCACCTCAATTAAAGTTTTTCTGCAAAAATTATGCCACTTGAAAGTTGATCTTCATGTTTTTACCGCCATGATCCAAGAGGATGTCGTGTCAACTGCTATTATTCATGGAAAATGGGCTATTCATGTGATCATGATGAAGAACACTCTAGAAAAGTAAATATTGTAACTCTAGTTAAGAGTTGAAGGAGCCAAAATTAACCACTAGTAGCTTATCAACTTGTGTTATTATCGAGCTACTAGGAGGACAAGGGGTTCCAGTCTATTTGAGTGCATTTCGTTCCATAGATGACTAGAGTGGTGGAGGGTGGATAGGAAGAAAGAAAACAAAGAGAATGTGTGCTTATAACAACCCATAGGCCTCGGGTCTCACTTATTTGTACTTGCATCCATTTCCATTCAAAGGAAGAAAGAGCAAAGGAACTTCGAATTACAGTTGGGTTTTCTCCCAAAAGGGTTTCCCAGGTCATATATTGTGTTATTGTGGTTTGTGAGTGATTGTTATACTTGTTCTCTATTTTCTATATAATTATAATTTGCATGTATATGCAATAAATAGGAAGTAACAAATCCAAATGTGAGGAGAAATAAACCCTCATAGTATAGATTTCGAATTTTCTAATATATTTTAGTAAATTTGTTGTAACACATTGTATAGTGAATATCAACGACAATTTACGGATCAAAGCATCTTCGAGGGGAGCATATCAAAGGACTTTTCTCCCTCTATTACTAATGGTCCAAACACCATAACAGGATTGGGTTTATTCATATGAGCACTCAATTCTTATATGTTGGCCTAGGAGGGGACTTCTCCTTAATTGTTACTTGAGTTTGATGGGGAGCCCGATAGGGGTTTAGAAACAAATGGATCTTGTGGGGTTGGGATGGGGGGGGTGTTTTTTTCTTTTTCTTAACAAGAACCGAGAATAACTATTATATTAAAATGCATTGAGCTAAAGTTCATTTTAGATACATGATTTAAATAATCAAGTTGAAACCAATGGACATGATCATAATGGAGTATGTATCAACGACCATCTGCAAAATTCTGACCTTGAAGATTTTGAACCAAATGTGACAAAATCTACACTATTCCACTTGTATATTCTCCAATACTGACCTAACAAAAACCAAAATTTACAAAGCACAAAAATGTCACATTAAACCATGAGGAATTGTTCCTCCACTTTGATTTTTCAGTCACTTGGTCCATTGAGGAAGGGTGGCATACCCTTTTTCCCTTACCACCAAAGTTTACCTTGATTTAGCCTTGAACCTAAATTATCCATGTGATCAGTCTTGGAGTTGTTTGATCTGAGAACATGGAGACATTTATTCTTGGGGATAGAATGATACAACTAATAAATTTGCTTCAAAATATGACTTGACTTTGTATATGAGGGGAGAGATCATGAATATAAATGGTGGATTATGTTCTAGGAATCACCAAAAATAATCACCTCTTGAATTCATAGATTCAAAATTTACCTCAAACCTTGATTTAAGGCATAGGATTCAGCAACATTATTGGGAATGTAACCTAAATGAAAAGCATATCTATATTCTTCTTTATTCTCAAGGAAAAAAATTACCCCCTTCCTCCCCTAGCTCCTACCACCCCTGCAGGGGGGCTTCATAACAAGGATTGATTTTCTTCTATTGTACTTGCTACCATTGATCTTCCTACAGGATTTTTTGGACTGAAGTAGATTTGGGGCATATTTTTTTTGCAAAGTGGGAATACATATGACATGCTTTGCATTTGAAAGGCAAATGATCATAATCCACTAGTTGGATAAACGTTAATTGTCCATTGTAAATTGCTCTAGGTTTGGCAAACCTTTCTCTAGACCCGCCTTGACATTGATACAAGCACATGCAAAAAGGCCATTGTTGGGTATGTGTTATATTCTTTACACTAATATTCCCATGTGATTCATTGTGTTAGGTGTAGCAAGGGCCTAATAACCCCCTTCGCAAAAATGATTGGGCAATTTTTTGCATCCATTTGTAGTGATTTTCAATCCATAGTTTTCACTTTTAGCAATTTTGGGGCGCATAGCGGTTCAACACATGGTTCTGTAATTCGAGTTAATGAGATACGATTGTATTCTAACCCAATTTCGATGGATCGGGAGTTTATGAATGCTACAACATATACATATCATATTGTAACATTGTAAAGAGTGAATATACTAAAAAACCTTTCCATTGTTCCGAATTTGGGTTTCCAAGGTAATTTTTTGTGATAATATGTGTGTGCGACATTACATATTTTCTATTTTTTATTTAAGAAATTGTTTGAATAAATTAATTGTACAATGTAAAACCAACAACATTCTCATAGCTTGGAGCAATCAATTTATTTTCCTCGTGCATTACCAATGTTTATGACTATTTCCTCATTCCAATAGTCAAGGGAAGGTGAAACAGCTTCACCAGATAGGGACTATAGATGGAATGTCATTTTCAAGATTGAAATCGAGGGTCCAGAGGTTTGACTACATACCTTGAGATCCATAGAAGTTTGTTCCAATGTAGAAGATTAGGTCCTAGTCTTCCTTCATCTTGAACAGGAAGGCAAAGAAGCCCTTTCTGCAAAACAAAATAGAGAGCTTCCCTTTGCTAAGGGGGTGCTTACTTTTATCCATCCACAAAGCCATAAAGTGAGGGGAGGGCCAAATTCTTATGAACTTCTTGATCAGGCCTTGATCAGTTAAATGGAGAGTCATGGAGCACAATTGCTTGACGTGAACAAGTGCCTTCAGAAATTCTTCTATGCGCTTGACAAATTAGGATGATTGTTGCTTCATTGAACAGGTAGGACATCAAAGCTTGTAAGGCTATAATGTCAAGGGGAGGAGGTGGAGAACCCCCTCTAAAGGTCATAGCCATGGGAGTGAAGAGATCAATGAGAAGTTTGTAAAATAACTAGGGTTTCTGCAGAGTTTTTAAATATATCAATCAACTCTCTTTACAATTAGCACCTAGGTCTGTCAGTTACTATGGAGCTGGACGATGTTGACTACGAGGCGGACCCTCATCCCCAGCAGGTTATCTGGTCGCACCATCGAGCTATGTCGGGCTGTGGCCCTTTTGCTGCTGCCCTACACCCGCTGTCAGCTACTCCATCTAATCAGGCTCATCCGGTTCCTGATGTAAACCATCCTCTGCCCTCAGTTCATATTGATGATGCTCCTAGTTTGGACTACCCCCTGTTATCTCCAGCTACCCTAAATCTGCTTGGAACCTGCCTACAGCCCTCCCCCACCTTTGACGCCCCCTTACCACACCTCCCCCATATCTCTGCACCCCATTGTACACCCTCCACCTCCCACATCCCTTCATCCAAGCCTCCTCCCCTCATTAATCCTGCCCTCTCAAGTTCAACCCTAAATCCTGGAGGTTCAAAACCTAATACCCCCATCTGTTCCAGTTGCTTCAACTCCCTGATCCCTAAACCTAAATCTACCCTGTCCACCCCCCAAATAGTTTATCGGGGCTACAATGGTCTTCTCAATGATTACGCAATTGCTCGTCGCTCAAACAAACCCAAGAAGGGAAGGTACCATAAAACAGTGGAGAGGGACATCAACCTAAATCTCGACGAGGACATTCTGATGGGTGAAGTTGTAGAGACTGCAAAGAAGGTTCTGGTGGTTCGAGTGCGGGGCAGGAACTACTCAGTAGATGGACTTCGACTCTGGACCTCGGATATTTGGGGCTCCCTACTCAAATAATTTCCCATCATCAGGGTACTGGCTCATGGGTGGTTTGCCCTGTGTTTCCATAAGGAAGAATACACCGATTGGATATTATCCCAATTCTAGCACATTGAGCTTACTTCGGTACTGTTGAAAAGATGGGATCCTTTATTTGATCCAGAGAAGGAACAGATGGGCGTCAGGCCGATTTGGGTCTGTTTGTCGGGCCTTCCAATGCAGTTCTAGACCCCTGTAGCCTTCAAGTGCATTGGAGAAGCTATGGGCACCTACTTAGAACACGATCAATCATTCGAAAAGATAGGAATCATGATAATGGCATGCATCCTGGTACATCTGGATACCAGGGAGGGGTTGGAGGAAAAGATAACCCTCCATTGGAGACATTTCTCGTGTCGTCAAAATCTAGACTCTAAAGGTGTGACTTTTCGATGCAGAAGATGCCACAAGATTGGCCATCTATACAAGGATTGCCCGATGTTCACTCCTACTTCATAGGTGGCCGCAAGGAGAACGAAGCACCGTCATCCTGAAGACTCGATTGTGGACGAGAAACCCTCAGGTCAGGATCACTCAAAGGATGCGGATGGAGTCACTACCCAGCCAACCAGTGCTCCATTGATACCACCTATATCCCCTCCACTCACTCAATCCTGGTCTATTGTGGAGGCTGCTCCTACAACAGGTATTGCTCCTCTTTCCCCTCCCTCTGCTCTGCTTTTTAAACAAATAAATGCATCTTTATTTCAATCTACATCACTCTCGTGCATGAATTCCACCATCATCTGTGAGCTCAAGCTCCCCTCCCCCATTTTCTCTACCACCCCGCTGGAAATATAAGATCTAAGCCCTCCCCTTCACCCCTTCCACTCCCCCTCTGCCTCGGGCTCGCACTCCTACAATCTCCAATCCTGACTATTGATCAACCCCAACTAGCTAGGTCTCGGCATCCCTCCCCCCCCCCCCCCGGAGCTTAAACCCTCCAGAGGCAGGCCTTCAAAGATCTCCAAAGCCATCAAATCTGCAAGGGAAGATGTGGCACAGGGATGCCAAAACACCATTGAAAGGGAACTTAGAGCATCTGAAACCCTTGACAACGTTCCATGATGATTTGGCTCGCTTTCAATTATAGGGGCTTGGCCAGCCCCCAAAAAAAATTGGCCCTCAAGTGACTCTTGCATTGTACTCCCTGCGACATCATTCTTCTTTAGGCAACGCTTAGGCTATCTAAACAGATTATTAAGATCCTGCAAGCCATCTTACCCAGCTGGCACTTCCAAGCCCTAGATGGAGTGGGCAGATCTGGGGGGTTTAGCCATTGGGATAAATCCTCAAACAATAAGGATGATATCTTCTTGGGGAGGCCAGGGCTTCCTGGGCGTAGACATTTCTCAGTTGAATTAGGCAAACAGCTTCGCATCTTTAATATCTATGCCCCAAACCAAAACAAACTTGCTTTTTGGCAATCCTTTTTAGAAAATCCCTTGATCAACAATGCCACAATCCTAGGGGGAGACCTAAATTTCTCCATTGGACATGAGGAATCCTAGGGGCATCACTCACAGCTAGACCCACTCTCTGATCAGCTGAGCTCCCTCCTGGAACAATATGGGCTCATAGATGTGCCCATGAATAAAATGATGCCAACATGGCATAATAGACGTACTGGTGAAGTTGCCCTTGGTAGAAGGCTGGACAGATACCTCATTCAAGAAGACCTATTCCATACCCTCACCATCTACAGGTAATGGGTTGGCTCGGGGGGTCTTTCGAATCACTCCCCCATCTTCTTAGAAGTGGCTGGCTCTTCCAAAAAACCCAGGGCACCTTTCAAATTTAACTCTACTTGGTTAAAGGAACCTGATTATATTAAGTTGGTTAAGGATTTCTGGAAAGCAAAGCCACCTTTCAAGTATCAAAGGAAGGTTGCATATTTTTGTAGCAACCTGAAACAACTCAAGAGATTAACTATTGAATGGACAAAAGGGAAAAAAGCTAGGGATGACAAATCCCTTATGGACATCGAAGCACAGCTGGCCTCCTTAACGGATTATAGTGGGCTTGGATACTCATCCACCGAAGCAAAGCAACATCTTGTTGATTTGGAGACTCAAAGATTCAAGATCCTCCTTAACCGGGAAGAATTGTGGAGACTCGGAAGCAGAGCAATCTGGCTCCAAGCGAGGGATGGTAACACAAAATTCTTCCATAGATTTACCAATGGAAGAAAATCCAGCAATACTATCTAGAAGATACCCTCAGATCAAGACCAGATAGCCAACACTCATTCTCAGCTCGCCCTTCTTGGTATCTCTCACTTCAAGCAGCTCTTCAAAGCCCCCCTTGCCACTTCTATTACTGAAATCATTAACATTGCTAGCCATTTCCTGGGGTTTGTGGAACTAGATGGGATGGAGGATCTTATAAAATTGGTATCCATGGGGGAATTAGAAAGCACTCTCAAGTGGTTCAAGAAGGACAAAAGTCCGGGGCCGGATGGTTGGCCTATGGAATTCTTTGTTGCTTTCTTTGATATCATTAGACTAGACCTGCTTGGAGTGGTGGAAGAGAGTCGGACTCTAGGTCACATATATTCCCCCATAAATTCCATGTATATTGTGCTCATTCCCAAGATTGACTACCCTACCTCCTTCAATGACTTTTGCCCTATATCCCTCTGCAACTGTCTCTACAAAATCATTGCCAAGGTTATAGCAAATCGCATCAAGCCGATCCTTTCTGAACACATTACTCAGAAAAAGTTCGACTTTCTCCAAAATAGACATATTCATGAAGCCATAAGTTCTACCCAAGAGGCCCTTCACTCCATAAAACTGAAAAATCTAAAAGGGGTGGTGCTCAAAATCGACCTCTCAAAGGCCTTTGACAAGGTGAGCTGGTTATATCTAAGGATGATACTCACTCACCTGGGTTTCCCCCCAGAGTTCATCAGATGTATTATGGGATGTGTAACTTCAGTTTCTTTTGCAATCCTTATAAATGGGTCAGCTTCCCATTCCTTTTGTGCAGAGAGGGGAATCAGGCAGGGATGCCCCCTATCCCCCCTACTATTCCTTCTGGTTATGGAAGGCCTGAGCAGACTTATTGCAACTAAGAAGCGAGCTGGGAGATTCCAGGGCCTCAAGATTACTGACCAATGTCTTTTAACTCATCTACTTTTTGTTTATGATATACTCATTTTCCTTAATGGGGGTATTCAGGACATCGTCACTCTCATGAAGATATTAAAAGTTTTCAGTGTTGCTACTGGAATGGAAATAAATAGGGAAAAATCCACAATATCCTTCTCTAATTGTACACATCAAGAAACTCAACTCGCCCTTCAAAATTTCCCCTACCAAATTTTGGCTCTACATGATGGTATGAAGTATTTGGGATTCATGATTAAAGCATATAGCTACAAGATAGCAGATTGGGCCTGGTTGATCTCAAAGGTGGAAAAAATATTAAATATTTGGAGCCATCTCCTATTATCCGTATCCAGAAGATTGGTACTCATAAAAGCAGTACTAGAAGCAACGCCGGTCTTTTGGATGTCCTTGGCCCGGATCCCCTTAGGGATTCTGCATAGGATCCAACGAGTCTGCAGCCAGTTCCTGTTGAAGGGCCAGAAAGAAGGAAATCCTTTTGCATGGGTCAAATGGAGTCGCGTTACGATCCCCAAAAAATGGGGCGGTTGGGGTCTAAAGCACCTCCCGGCTTTCGCACATGCTCTGGCTACTAAACTAGGCTGGCTCCTCCTAAAGCACAAGAGTCTTTGGTCGAAGGTGGTCATCCACAAATACATTTGGCCTAGTACTGTACTAGACTGGTTAAGGCGACCTACATGGAACAGGAAAGGTATTTCAGTTATCTGGAGGGCAGTAACCAACACCATTTCCATAAATAAAAGGGGCCTTATCTGGAGGATTGGGAATGGGGAATTAATCTGAGTCGAGATTGACCCTAGATTGGCAGTGGGAATGCCTACCAACTCCCATAGGAACTAATCACACTTCTAAACCACATTGGTGTCCTTTTCATATCACATCTCGGAGACCCTGGTAACTCTACCATCTTCCAGCAAGCATGGCACACAGGAGATGCATGGAATATCCCAGATCAATGGAAAAGACAGTGGAGATTTTTTCTACATACGTTATCAAAATCCCATGTGTGCCTAAAAGAAGAGGAGGATGAATTGATCTGGGGATATACTAAGAATGGGCACTACTCCTCCAAGCAAGGGTATGATATCATACATGCTGAGCACAAGCCGGATAGATTGATGAGCTTGTGGAGCCATCTTTGGAAGTTAAAAGCCCCTCCGCGCACAAATTACTAATGTGGAACATCATAATGGATAAAACACCTACAGGAGCAAACCTCAGAAAACGGGCTTTCCCAGGTCCGACTTGGTGTGTTTTATGCCATGCCGAGGAGGAATCAAATCATCATTTATTCCTCACTTGCCCCACCTCCCAACTGCTCTGGTCTCAAGTCCTGCACACACTAAATATCAAGCATTCCTGGAGTGGGGTCGATATCCCAAACGCTTGGAATAGATGGTGGGAAGCTGCAACTGAGCCGAGATCTAGGAATCTGCCGCTTTTGGTCAATTGGCACATATGGATGGGTCGAAATAAAATCATTTTTAGGGTCCGAAATATAATCTGGTCCCTGATTCCTCCAAAAACATGTTCGAGCTATGGGGAGCTCCTTGCAGAGGAACAAGTCTTTAGAACTCAGAACATTACTGTTATGAAACCAGCTCAAGAAAAAGATAGAAAAGATAGATCAACGCCTTAGAATTCAGCCTCTTCGAGGGGGCAAC
>APFE031229999.1:93113-118737 GCA_000404065.3 Pinus taeda
CAAAAACAAGAACAAAAAACAAAAAACAAAAAAAACAAAAAACCTTTTAAAAAAAACGTGGTGTAGAATTACCACATTTTTAAATTAGCGTAAAAAACACTACCATTATAAAACGCAATGTACATAAATAAATTTATAGTGCCAAAAACTAAGCTTTAAAAAACATGTGTGTGTTCTGCATAACCCATTTTCAAAATCGGGTCACTTTTTTGCCATCTGTACAAAACGGGTAACAGTATGGGTTCCCGTTTCAAATTTTACATTATTACAAGTATAGGGATGTGGAGGAGGCATTATACTTCATCTATCAGACACTCATTACTTTCACATTTGCATGGGGTTGGGAGAGGGTACAAATAATTATGTAGAGTTGATTACTCTTCGTCATCTTTTACATTTTACCATATTAAAACAATGCATACACATACAAATTTTTGGAGATTCCAAAATAGTGATAAACTGGTTCAACAACACAACAACTTGCCATGCATATACTCTCAAAACTATCTAGGATAATATTGTTTCCCTCAAAACACATTTTGATCACATTTCATGCACTCATATTTACAGGGAGCGTAATGAAGGTGCGAACAAGCTATCGAAAGAGGCAACGCATCGTCCTCGAGGAGAATGGATGATCACAGAGTGCACACCTGAGTGGACCTACCAATTCTTCCACAGACCATATATGGATAAGGAACTTCGAAGGGCAGACATGCCCTAATATCAGCAGTCTTTATTTGACTTTTTTCACAGTTTTTTCTATTATGTAATTATCATATTTTGGCAACAGAATAGCTATCACCAATGGTGAATTTTTGAATATGTAATTATTTATATATGTACAACAAACACTAGCACACCCATCTGGGTCTTTTTTGTAGAACTTATAGTTCATAACTTCAAACAACTGACTACGGTCACAGTATTTGCATATGCCTATGGCATTTACAGTATGTAATTTTAAACAAGTTAATGGAAAGTACGATATTTTCTCCCCGGGAAAAAAAAAATAGCACCTAGGTGCTTTTAGTTATAAAACTTAATTAGCTATGAATCGACTCTCTTTATTTTTGTAAAGCTAAATTTCATTCATTTCTTAAATCAAAATAGATGAACAAGTTTTGGTTTGCCATGGTTTGCCCCTTAGGAAACCAGACCAATGGAGTAACCATAGTTTTTTCAACATCCAAAAATTAAAAGTCTAAGGACAACATAGATGCATATGTTTTGTCCTAAGAATCATAACAATTTACTTCAACTTTGAACCAAAGACCAAAAATCCAGTAGAACAAGTAAAATAAAATGGAGTAAACAAGAACCATCATCCAGTCTTAGGAGAGTTGGATGCTTCCATTGTAGTTGTCTCTTTGTTGCTTTTTGGTGAACATCCTCGATCCAAAGGGAAGTATAAATGAGTTTCAATGCACTGTAAATGCATTTTCAAGCCTCTTATGGAGAGTTGCACCTCATCAAACATAAGGAGGATTTCATCCTTGGCTTCATTGTGATCCAGCAAGACCCCACCCAACAAAGTTCTCAAATGCCAATAAATATCCATCGTGTACATATACTATCTAAAACAATTGTGGGTATACTCTATATCTAGCACCCAGTCAACAACCTCATTTGTCACATTTATATCCATCAAGCATCCTCGTTCACCTACAATTTCCCTCTTTTCTTATGCAATCTCATCATGGATGGCCTAAAGGGTTTGGGAGTAATAAAGCCTCACATAAGGCTCCACCCTTTATTGTGTATGAGACCCTCCATACTCTCGATAATATGTAGTGTCTCACTGGATATGAGAATGTTAACTAAAAATTAAGACTAAAGACCAATAATTCGACCCAAGATTGAGGTGTAAGGGAGAGACTCGAGAGGAAAGAGCTTAGGGCAAAGGATGTTTCCCTGAGACTATAAAAATTAGTGGAGAGATAGATACTAAGGAAAGTTGGGAATAAATGGAAGGTAGATACAAAAGCCAAGGAGAAGGGTGAAATTTCCCTAGCAAGTGAAGGAGCCTAGTAGTAATAGATATAAAATTAAAAGATGAGATGTTACGGAATGAAAAGAAGAGAGAAAATACCAGAGTTATATGGCTAAAGTGTAGATGAAAAAGCCCATTTCCAAATGAAACAACATAACAAGGCCAAATGAATTTGAGGTAGAGATAAAATGTGATGCTTGGAGCCCATCAACTATAATGACCTCAAAATGTGGAAGTCGAGAGGCATGAATGTCCATAATTCATTCAAAAGCTCAAAGTTGTACCTTAAAACAACCCTTAGTTTGTGTCAATTTTCATTCCTAACTAGACTGAACAACCCACTTCGCATATCACGAATATATACATGGGAGGGAGAGAGGAGAATGAGCCCATCAATAGTGTCAAGTATGATAATCCCACCATCATAACTACGATGACAATTCCAATGAAATCCACTATTAAACTTGTCGTAATGCCATAATAAGCTAACGTCATAACCTTACATGATTGATTGTACTCTTAACTAAAATGTGATGTGGAAGTAATATCACTGAGGGATACATTGCCACGTCCACCATCATGAGTGCTTGGTGGGATAGTGGCCATGCACACTTCCCCCGACTATTCATTGGCACCCCATACAGGCATCAATCAACTCTCTTTACAATAGTGACCCAAATCCTTTTATTTATAAAACATGTGTCTACATTATTTTTTCCTGTGAAAAATCATAACTTTCATTAAATTAGATAAGAAAGTTACATGTCATAGATGCACTCTATGCATTCCAAAATAGGTTTTCCAAAAAGACAAGGCCTCATAAAAAGAACCAATAAGAGTATACCATCATGTTGATCAATATAGAGCAACAATTGACTACTAGTATCTGAAAAATGTTTCAAAAAACCATAATTTCTAACAATAGCGATTGTCAGTAAAATCATTGTAAGAGAAGAAAAAATTAACAATTGATTTTTCATATGGATAGACCATATCAACAGAAGACCCTAAGCATGAAACCCTGTGTAAAAGTCACAAGAGCATCCAGTTGAAATAGACTATCCAACAATGAAAGATAAGTGAAAAGACGCCTTTTAATTGTCACCATGGTGCTCGAAAATCTTCCAAACACCCATCGCTTGTAGTGTACTAGCCTTTGAAAGAGAGTCTGACATGGTATTCCTCTCCCTATAAATATGGAAGCATGTAATAGAGTCAAAATATTGCTTTAAATGCATAATATCCTCCTAGATTGGAAGCAGTGTATGGTTGTGACATCTCTGAGTAAAATTAAACCAACTTATTACATTCATTGAGTCCCCAAAATCTGTAGTGAGTGATAGTTTTTTCCATAACCAAACAAAGAAGAAGTTTGACAGAGAGTAGTTCAACATAATTATTAGTGTCCCTGCCGAAACCAATCTACAATTTGAAGAAATGTTGGTTGTCGAGATATAGGACAAGTCAACAACCGCAAACCCCTTCATCATTTGAGGTGCCATCAAAATAAGCCTAGGGTGCCTCATGATTTATAATTTCTTCAATGATGACCCTGGGGTCTGTGAGGATTTTGATGATGGAAAGAGAGAAAATATAACACAAATTTGAGCCACAGCCAAATCAGGGACCGAGGGAAGTTCATGGAATATATCCTCGTTTCTAGACAACTCCACCCCTTAGCAAATGAGGGGAGGAATGTTCTTTTGGACTGCATCCTTTGAGGAGTCCCACCCGTACTTCCAAGCTTCATTAAAAGATTCACCCCTCCAGTCCAAATTGCAGCCCAAGCATTATTTAACTTTTGCCCATATACATTGAGTAAAAAGACATTTCAAAAACAAATGATCATTTGAGATGTAGGTTAGTGAAAATACAAATATATGAACTTATATCATGTAAGCACAGAACATATGCCTACATGATATATATTCATTTATTTGTAACTCCATGAAACCACATCCCAAATAATTATGTTTTCAAATTGATTTTTTTCCAAAATTTACAAATTTAACTTGACTTTAATATCTATTAATACATAGATAAATAATGTCAACTCAATCTTGATAACTCCAATGCATATAAATAATTACAAAACTATCTATCTTATCATATACACAAAATTATGCACCCATCAAAATATCCATTTTAAAATATAATTTTATGATAAAAAAAAATCTTAAATAAAACCATATATTTACCATTTAATTTTTTAGATTATTATATTCCTACACAAGCTCATTTATTTGTAATTCTACTAATCCACATCCCAAATGATTATATGTAAAATACCTTTTTTCTTGGAATGTAATATCAACATTGAGATTATAAAATACCCTTTTTCTTGTAATGTGTATATCCCCTTGAGGTATATGCATACATGATTCTTTGATAAGCGACTAAAATGACCTTAATAGGTCTGGTTAAAAGTTATCTTTCTTTTCTCACTTTTTTCTAAACCTCTCGGAAAGTCAAACAAGGGACCACTTGGGGGGAAATAATATTCATGAAGATAAGAATATATGGATTAACGCCTAGACACTTTAAGTGTGAAAATATATGGCTAATGGATTAAAAAAGCATAAATAAACAAATAATTATTTAATTGTGAAAATATATGGCTAATGGATTAAAAAGCATAAATAAATAAAATAATTATTTAATTAAATTTAGTAATGATATTTTTTTATTTCGAAGTATAATTTTTTTATAGTGTGTAGTTTAATTTATAGATAAAATCATATTTTACTAGAATTTAGTGATACAACTATAAGCAAGATTGTGATTTTTTGTTATTTAAAATATATTTTTGAATACATAAATAAATTTAGTATTTTGAAAAATTCAGAGGTACTTGATTTTTACAAATTAAACAACTTAAACTCGATTTTTTTTTTTTAATTTTCGTGGATTTTGATTAAAATTAACCTGAAAAATGCTTTGAAAAGAGGTCATTTCGTCTATAAGTTAGACTAAGTCATGTGTTTTAAAGAATATAAGTGAAGTTTGTTTTACAAAATTATATGTTGTGATTGTGTATCAATTTTTTCAAAATTGCTTGAAATATATATTTAAATCATATTGTATGTTGATAAGTGTTGGGTTGTGTTATATTCTTTCCATGACTAGCCCCAGTAGTGAAGTTGGGGGGTTAGAGAGGGGGTGGCTAGACTCCCCTTTGTTGCGCGCAGGGGCATCGTG
The DNA here is from genome assembly GCA_000404065.3 of Pinus taeda. Taxonomy (NCBI): domain Eukaryota; kingdom Viridiplantae; phylum Streptophyta; class Pinopsida; order Pinales; family Pinaceae; genus Pinus; species Pinus taeda. Next base: position 98,305 of record APFE031229999.1, read on the forward strand.
GGGTCACATGGGGGGCAGCAGCCCCCCTTGTTGGGGGGGTTTGAGGGGAGCGGTAGCCGCCCTCTACGGGGTCTGGGGCGTTGCCCCATAATTTCTTTTTTGGACCCTATATTAGGTGGGCAAACCTACCTATGGTTTTGTGCATGGATTTCGCACATGGTTTAGGGCGCGATGGTTTTCGTTCCATGGTATTTTGTAGATCTGGTCAAGGGAATTACGGTTATGTTCTAATCCATGGTTAATGGATGCTTCGGCATGTATATATATGTATTGTAACATTGAAAAGACAATGAAAAATTAATCTGGTAGTCCCGGTTTTGGGATCCAGGGGAAAATATCTATGTATATTTGTTTTATGTGTTATGCTTTCGGCAGTGTTTATTTTCTATTTTTAGAATTCGTATGCAGGTAATTTTTGTACGAGGTTAAAACCAAAATTTGTTTTACAAAATTATATGAAGTTTTGATTGTGTATCTATTTTTTCAAAGTTGTTTGAAATATATATTTAAATAATATTTATGTTGATAAGTGTGTTTATGTTCCTATTTAGTCCCCACCAAATCATAGGTTTGAATCTCATGGGGAGGGGTTGAGTATGGGAGCTATCTTTGGGAGAATTAAACTATCCCAAGGGGAGTCCACTCTCAATATAGCTTCGCACAATCCTTATGATAACATCCAATTATTGCACAAATCATTTTTCCATCCAACATTGGGGTTGGCCTCGGCCTAGGCTAAGCCTAGCTCGAAAAGAGAGAAAGAGAAAGAAAGAAAAAATGTGTGTTTATTTTCCAACAATTTTTTAAATTTTTTTTAGTTCAATTATCGATATTTATTAAATGAATGGTAGTGATTTAGGGGTGGTAACAGGGGGATTTTAACTAATCCAAATGGAACAACTAAAGTCAGATTTACCTAGGGCCTAGGAAGAAGATAAAAAATCAAACTCATTGAAATTGTTGGTCCTCTACTAGAGCTACTCCTTTAAGTCTGAAAATTCTTGACGAAAAGAATCCATCTTGTCCTCTTGACGGACTACTTGATATATTAACCTGTGAATTTCATCCCACTCGTCATTGATGACTGCTCTTTGTGATTTTTATACTAGCTTGAGAGAGGATGTCTAATTAGAGAGCCTCGACCTATTGAACCAAAGAGATAATGAGAGTTCCACATTTGCAACCCTTGAACGTCTAATAGGCTTCACCATCATTGGTTGCTCCATATATTTAGGACCCCTGTTGTAATCTTCTTCCATGCTTAAAACCAGATAGAACACAACACTCACATACAATTGAAATTCTCACAAGGTTCCCTAAGTTGGGCATCTTTTTTCTCCAGGAGATTATAGTAATTACAATTACACAAGACTAGAACAAATTATTGTTTGTATAAATCCCAAGCACAAGAGGACTCATGTTGGTTACCTTAAGAATGCCCAAGTCCTATCCCCAAAACAATAGCTTTGAATCTAAATTTTCTTGGAACGAGCTATATGCTCTATCAATTCTGTCAAGAGGGTAGAGATCTTGATCAAAATTGATCATTGGACTTGTATTATGAGCATAACTAAGATGCCATCAAATATCTCCAACAAACATAAAATTCACATGTATGCTTGTCATTGACACAATACCATACTTTCCCTTGAATGAGATAGGATCACGGTTGCCTCTGCAAGAAGGTATAACATCCACTCGAAATATATCGCCAAGTCAATATTATATGCATGACAATAGAATTGCTAGCAAGTATGTGATAATTAAATAGCATCACGAAGTAAGAGTTTCCCATAACGAAAAGGGAAACTCTCTCCTTTTGGCTTGTTTGTTGTCCAAACCTTTAGGCTCTTAAAAGCCAGTGATAGCAACTGTTGTTTCCAAAAAATCCCACATTCGCTCCAACTATGTAGACGGGACTTGTTCACAATTTTTCTCCCACAAATGCACAATATTGTAGGAAAAGAATGGGGTTGTTGGTTTAATTACATTGTGCTTACATTAGACGCCCTCATGAATGGGATGGGAAGTTGATATAATATGTGAGTGAAAAAATAATTAACATGATATGTTTTCTTGGTGATTGCCACAAGGATTGGATAATCCCCCCTTTCCAACCCTATTTCAAACCTTCGATTTCACTTTTTTTTATAAACTTTGAACTTCATTAGGGGATAATTGATGCCCTAATTTGGCCATTGATATTTAAATCTCAGATGACATGAAAGAATGCCTTTGATGGGATAGATCTCAACATGTCTCGTACTCTTTTCATAATACGCTCTAGCGATTTTTCCTTGGGCATTGTGTATAAGACGAGATGTTGTAAAATGAGGAGTAAATCAACTAGAATGGTGAGCTCTTGCACCTGATTATCTTTGGCTATCAAGAGACCTTGATAAAGGCCATAAATCTCTGCATGGATGTTGGTCATGAGACCTAGTCCCTAAGCATATTTGAATTCTTTATTATCCTTGAAGATACAGAGAGCTCGTCCCCCTCTTGCCACCCATGTTTATCACATTAAATTATTCAAAATTAACTAGTGTCTTTTTTATTTATTTATTATTGTCTTTAAATGTAATATTAAAATAAAATATTTGTAAGGTATAAAGTTATGTCAACCATTGGATTAAGAGTAGACTTCAAAGCTATTATAACAACATACTTATTATGAATTCAACATATAACTTACCAAAAATATTCTTTAAGTAGGGAAATAATGCTCCATCCCTCAATTATTTTTGACTAAATCCAATTAACACTTGAGTAACTATATTATATCATAAATATTTTTGTTAAATTTTGTACTTAAGAAGTAGTTATCATAAATATTATCATACATATTATTATCACTACAATAAAAGTAGCTAATGGGTATTTAATATCATAAGATAATTAATTCAATAATTTCTTATGAATGACATATAATAGGTTAAAGCAGTGGTTGAGGGCCTTATCATGTTGTTAGTTGAAGCAAAATGGACTGGTGACTTGATGGGTGCTATTGTAGTTGATGATTTAACCATCACCCATCTATTGTTCATGGATGATATTCTTTTATTATGTGATGGGTTCAGGCCTGATCTAGAAACCATCATGCTGGAAAATTAGAAAGGCAGTAAAGATTTTCTCGATTAATTACTTGTGATGTTTCTTATTATTACAATTGTTTATATCTTATTTATTTAGTTCATCAAGCAATTACCAAAAGTAGCAACACATAAAACAATGAACACAAGATGTAGGCACATGCCAGGGCAAAAACCCTTTGAGGGGAAAACCCAATCAAAGTAATTCTTCCTTTCAATAGTATTCTTTGAGACTCTTCACCCTAGACCTTGACCAAACCTTCCCTCCACGCCAAGTCAGCCTCCAGAAAATTGACCTCTTCCTAGCAACTTCGACTATGCAGCAACTTGCAGCAGTTAGTAGCTTCCAGCAGCAGTCTAACTTGGAAGACTTCGTTCTCCCAATCCATAGCATGAAACACAGTGAGACCACCACCAAAATTTTGATTTTTCTCTTCTCCCTAGACACCCCCAAACTCACATTCACTTTGTCTTCCCGACAACAGACTTTCCCAACTATCCACTTCACACTTCTGCCCATCAACAGGATTTTCGCACTTCTTCCCAATAGATGAGAAGATGAGAAGTGATGCTCCAAATGAATTATATGTGCTTCATTTTATAGGATTCTTGTGGGGTGGAATGGGTCCTTAGGCTGTCTTGACCTTCTCTTAGGCTGACATGGTGTGGAGGTTCCATAATTCATATTTGACTCAATACTAAAGCTTTTTTACGTGATTCAAAATCCCAAGAAGGGTCTATTTAAATGTACAATAATTCTATAGACTCAGAATAAATCTTAGAAGTCCTCAATGGGGACTTTGACCTAAAACATGGTGACTGAAGCATGAAACCCATGCTTTAATAAGTCACAACAATAATAATAATTGTTTTCTTTATTCATTTGACAAGTACATTACATGATGACTCAATTACATTATTGAAGACCAAACATAGTTACTTTTTCCAACACTCCCTCTTAACTATGGAGGTATTCATAATGTACATATACAATGGAAGATCTCAAACTATATGAACCATGAAGAACCTTAGGCACCGTAATGCCACTAGATTCTTGACTAAGGCAATCTATCCAACCAGTCACTCAACAATTTAGGCACCGTAATTCCATGGACTAGATTCTTGACTAGGGAAATCTATCCAAGTGGGACTAAGATGGGCTCAAGCATTCAAGCCCTCTAGGTACCATAAGACTTACTTGCTAATCATCAACCCAAAAATCCAGGTGTGTATCCAAAACAAAGCTCTTTGATCAACACCACCTTTCCAACTTCTAGGCATCAACACAATGTACCAGCCAACTGTCCTTCGAGGGAATGCTTCACTCACAAAACCTCAACGCCCCTTGATTCAATAGATCAAGATAACATATCTCTCCAAATCAAACTATTTGGTAAACAACATGCTATCAAATCCTTCAAGAGATTCACCTGTACAAACACAACCCAATCAATAACATACTTTCACATGTACATAGCCAAATACAAACCTTTGGGGTCTTCGAGGCAACAGATGTTGCTTCTCAACTTTCCATAGTAGGACTATCAACCGAACCTTTGACAAAAGATTCCTCAATCATACATTTTTATTCCTAATTCATATGCAACAACATATTCTTGAGTCAAATCCAGCTTTCCTTCTTTTAGCAGCACTTCAAAATGCATTCTCAAATTCCCTTTTCTTGTTCATGGGCTTCACTCAGACTTATGGTTGTTACTCCTAGTAGTGCATGACACATGAAGCAAAGAACCATATCTGACACTCCCTCTCAACTAGGAAGCACCTCTCTATCTGGACTCCCTCTTAATCTTAGGGAGATCTCTTCTATTCATGCTTCCTCGGAGAGATCAACTTCTTCTTTTCAACATCGGAGAACCTTTTGTGGCTTCCAACCATTTTATCAAAGTTGTCATCATCCCCATTATGATCATCACATCTTCACCAAGTTGAATATTGTGTACCTGCACAACTTGCTTGTCACATCGAGCTTCTTCACCAAGTTGAAGATTATGTACCTGCAAAACTTAAATAGCAAGTACAACCAAATCTATAGAAGCATGATGTTAGCCATATCAAAATCATGGAAGTATTTCAACTTTATTCATATCAGATACCCAAACTTTTAAACAAGAGACATATACTCTTCAACATCTTGCTAGGGACTTTATACACCCTAGACTATTTCATAGTAACATTCATTCCATCAAAGTCAATCACAGCTTAACCTGATCAACTTTCACTACGGTTAGTTCCAAACCACTAGATTTTCAATCAACCATCGATCAGAAACTATCATGACCAACTACCACTAGGGTTAGTTTGCAAACCCTATATTTCCGAGTAATCATCAAAATCAACCAAAAATTCCAATTTCAACAATCTCTTCACAAATCTCAAATTATCATTAGAGATTTCTACATAAACTAAGGTTTAACTCCAAAACCCTAAAGTTCACAAATTCACCAATCTCTATACAAATATCTAATCATCATATTCCAGAGATTTTACTTTGACTAAGGTTTAATTCCAAAACCTTAGAATTCCAATTTCACAGACTCGACAATCATTACATACATGAGTCTCAAATTGTTATATTTCACACTAGACAATGTCACTACTAGGATTTAAACCCTATATTTTCAGATGCCATCATCCTATCATCTCAGACAAGGACTTCCATAAAATCCTAAAACTCATGATCATTAGTGACTAGGTAAACACATATATCTAGGAATTCATAACCATACATAAGCATATCATATGTCCATAAATACATTTGATCTAGACCAACCTAGGACTTAAACCAAAAGGACATATCTATACATGCCTGGATTTTTATCATCATGCAAATATATCACATCATGTGTTAGTCAAACCCAACTTCACAACAATATCAAATAATATTTTAGACACACGGTCAATTTGATTACACTAGGGTTCAACCATACAAACACACACATACCAAGTAAATCAATTTTAATACAATGTAAGGGTCTTGCTCACACATTCCCCCAAACCCTAATAAGATAGGGTTCCAATGTAGAATACATATTCCAGTAAACCCCAACAAGCTAGGGCTCCAATGTAGAATACACATTCCACTAAACCCCAACAAGCTAGGGTTCGAACGTAGAACACACAACAAATCCTACATTCCCAAAACTTCAAAGGTTCAGGATTTTAGACCTCTTCATTCAACCCTAACAAGTTAGGATTTTCATATCACACAAAAACCCCAAACAAGACATCATCAATAAAACTTCAACTAGCATTTCACAATCACCCTAAGTAGCTTTAGTGTTTCAGACATTCACATTAGCATACCCTTTGATTAGGGTTTCCAAAACCTGTTTATGGTTCTACATAATCAATCAAGAATATGAGTTGGGTGGGTAGATTTATCAAGAGATGAATCACCCAAACAAGAACCATTGGGATTCATACTACTAGTCATAACAAGGTTAGTAATAGATCATCAAATGAATAATCCTTTTAATCAATGAATTCAAAGCATACCTTTGTTTCTTGACTAACCTTGTCTTGAGAGATCCTCCTTCTTGCAGATGTTGTCGCTAATCAATAGAGGTAGAATGATGATTAGTATTTAACATAATCAAAACTAAATGAATGCATGAGCCCAAATATGAAAAGACATGAAATACTTATATTTTTCTGGAACAATCTCATTAATTGCCAAGCTATCATCCCTGAGTCTATCTATCTTCACAAAGAAGGTTTCCACAATATCTTCTTTAGTCATCTTCGTAGTCCTCAATTCGTTCTTCAAACTTGTTACTTGACCAATGTTCTTATTATTAAATAGCTTCGACAAGGCTTCATACATCTCCTGAGCATGATCGATGTTATCTATGAATGGGAGAAGATTATCTTTTATCCCTTCTACCATCAGAGTCATAGCCACCAATTCTAGATCCCTGAATTTCGCTTTGTCAGCATCATTGGCTTCTTCTATAGGCTTCTTTACATTTCCTTTAACTAAGTCTAGCACATTGTTCTTCTCGAGGATTAGGTAATTCCTCTTCTTCCAGGACCTAAAGTTAGATGCTCCTTCCAGCTTGATCTCCCCTTAGGTAGAGTTAGACATATTCCTTGAATATGATAGTATCCTTCCCTGAGATAGTGCCTATGAATGGATTTGCTTTTTTCTTCTTTCTTCACCATAGCTATGGTACCATGTTAGAAAATCAGAAAGGTAGTAAATATTTTCTCGATCTTGATAATTACCTGTGGTGTTTCTTATTATTACAATTATTTATATCTTCTTTCTTTAGTTCATCAAGCAATTCCCAAAAGCAGTAGCACATAAAACAATGAACATAAGATGTAGGCACATGCCAGGGAAAAACCCCCTTCGAGGGGAAAACCCAGTTAAAGTAATTCTTCCTTTCAATATTATTGTTTGAGACTCTTCACCCTAGACCTTGACCAAACCTTCCCTCCACACCAATTCAACCTCCAGAAGGTTGACCTCTTCCCAGCAACTTGCAGCAACCAGCAACTTCTGGAAGCAGTCTAACTTGGAAGACTTCGTTCTCCCAATCCCGAGCATGAAACAAAGTGAGAACACCACCAAAATTTCAATTTTTCTCTTCGCCTTAGACTCCCCCAAACTCGCATTCACTTTGGCTTCCCGGAAATAGATTTTCCTAGCTATCCACTTCGCACTTCTACCCAGTAGATGAGAAGATGAGAAGTGATGCTCCAAATGAACTCGATGTGCTTCCTTTTATAGGCTTCTTGTGGGGTTGAATGGGTCCTTAGGCCAACATGGTGTGAAGGTTCCATAATTCATATTTGACTCAATACTAAACCTTTTTACATTATTAAACATCCCAAGAAGGGTCTCTTTAAATGCACAATAATTCTATAGACACGGGATAAATCCTGGAAGTCCTTAATGGGAACTTTGACCTAAAACATGGTGACCCAAGCATGAAACCCATGCTTTAATAAGTCACAAAAATAATAATAATAATAATTGTCTTTATTATTTTGGCAAGTACATTACATGATGACTCAAGTACGTTATTGAAGACCGAACATAGTTACTTTTTCCAACACATCAAAGGTGCCCTATCACTCTTTAGGAAAGCTATAGGCATGCAATTAAATCTTCAAACATCCACTCACTCCTCATTTGATCTTTCCAAGGATGAGTTGACAAATGCTCATAGAATTTTTCCTTTTCACCATAACATTTTTATGGAGGATTAAAGTATTTGCAATTCCACCTAAAACCCAATGACTATGAAAGGACTAATTGGATATGGCTAACAACAAAAATTGAAAAGAAATTAAAGGCATGGGGCTTCAGATAGTTGTCTAGAGCTGACAAAATGGTTCTCATAAAATCAATCCTGGAACCTATTCCATTTTTTTGGATGTCCTTATCATGGATACCAAAAGGTTTTTTGAATTTTGTCCATAAGACGTGATGTAGATTTTTATGGATGGGGTCAAAAGATGGACGAGATTTTTGTTGGGTTAAATGGGACAAAATTTATTTTCCAAAGACGTGGGGAGGATGGGGTCTTAAAATATACGCTTTTTTGTTGAGGCATTGGCAACAAAAGTTGGTTGGAGGTTGTTATCCACTAATAGTCTGTGGACATATGTGGTATCCAAAAAGTATACCCATCCCCATTCTCTTAAAGAATGGACAAGGGTCTCGAACAAGCATAGGTCGAATGTTTCAGTTATATAGAAAGAAGTCTTAGCCTCTTTCTTAGTGGCTAAAGAAGGTTTGGCTTGGAAAGTTCGAAACGGTGAAAAGGTAAGGATTGGTAATGATCCCTAGGTGGGATGTAGTGAAAACTTTCATTTGCCTCAAGAGTTAGTTGAATTCATAAATATAAATGACAATATTACCTTGAACCAGGTGGTTTATAATGCTCATACTTCTATTTGGGCACAGGGTTGGGCTGATAGCTAAACTTGCCTATTGAATACACTAGACAACGGAAAAATTATATACTCACTCTCAAATCTCCCATGTTCGCCTCAAAGACAAGGAATATTTTTGGTGTTGGGTGTATTCTCCTTTTGGGGAATATTTTCCAAAATTGGTTTGTATGTATATCAATGGTGACAGGAGACTGAGAGAGCTAGATTGGTGGTGGAGAAAATTATGGAAGCTTTGATGCCCAACTAAATCTTCGATTGTTTCAACTATAGATCTTGAAAAATAAGGTCCCTATAGAAGACAATATAAAAAAGAGATGTATGGCTAGGCCAAGTTGGTGTATCCTATACAAAAATATTGAGGAGACAATTGATCACCTCTTTCTTTACTATCCTTTTACCTTGGGAGTATGTGTTGGAAATATTGAGGGGAGGGGGGGGGGGGGGGGTGGTGAATCAGTGTTCTTTTAAATTGTTTATCTTACCAGTCAAAATATTTATAATTGGAACACAAAAGTAGATAACATGAATAAATGATTTTATTAATGTAATCTTTGCAATAAATCAAGTACAATCTCTCTCTCTCTCTCTCTCTCTCTCTCTCTCTCTCTCTCTCTCTAGATATATATATATATATATATATATATATTATATATATATATATATATATATATATATATATGGCTTCAATCTATTGCCAAGCACAACTTGGACTTTTTTTGTGAGGCTCCAACCTCCAAAGCACCAACTCTATCTTGTAAAGGCACCAATCTCAAGGGCTCCAACCCTCTGTTGTAGACAATCTGGATCTGTTTGGTTGTAATTCTCTGCTCCCAACCCTGCTGGACTTGTGACTACTTTTGTCCTCCTACTTCTTCCACCTCTGCCAGAACTTCGGCTTCCTCTGTTTCTTACAGTTGACCAGCTACATTAAGCTTTCCTTGTTCTCTATTTTATATGCCTGATACACCTAACCTTTGGCTTCCTCCTTGCTCGCTTGAGCTTCGGCTTCCTCGACGCTCGCTCGACCTTCCATCTTCTTTTCATAATCACGAGTTGTGAACTATCGTTCTGTTTTGTGATTGATGCCCACATTAGATCATTTGAAATGATACATCTTATCATAGATTTATATGAGTTTCACCAATGGAAAGACGCGTTTAGTGGAAGAAGGTTGGCCGACTTGAATATTAAAAACATAGTGAAGAGTCTTCCATATTCACGAAAATCATATAGAATAGGCTATACCCATATAGAGGTCCCACATGCCAAGTCATCCTTTTATCGCAATCGTAGTTTCTAGAGGTTCGCACATAACATATCCGATTCCCAACTGCTGACGGAGCAGATGCGATATGGTATTAAACAGTTATTAATAAGTCTGTCGGGTCCAGACCCTTTAAGCCATGCTATAATGGTGTATTCGGGTCCGCAGTTATATCGCAATCGGCATTTTAATGTGGCAAGGCTTTTAAAGAGGCTTGCGATATTGTGACAGACACGATATTATATAGATACATATCGTAATCACATATTTTATCATGACACGGCTTTACACTCTTGCGGTATTCCTTAGCGATCCTCCACCGTTGATCTTCTCTCTAGATCTAACGGTCCCGAATTAACCCGATCAACCCAAAACCGTCTGTTGATCCTTGGCCGTCAATCAACCGGCACTAGATCCAACAGCCTTCATGCATTTCGGGTGAGCCACTTGCAAGAGAAATAACCACCCGAAAAAGTGGTTTTCTCTCTCCTCCTGAGTGCTACATGTCGCTCGATTAATGGAATTGAGTGCTCTCCTCTAAATACCACTTACTGCCTAGCGTCTGCCTGATAACCACTGCCACTATTACAAACCCTTTGGTTAACTGTTGAACATGGTTACATAGAGTAACGACTCTCTACTCTTTACTTCTTGTGGTTTCAAATGACTCTTCCTCTATGCTTCTCTTGCTCCTCTGATAGGTCTTCCCTTTGGATTTTGATAGTTCTTCTTGGCATATATTACATGCGATGCTCCTCCGTTATTTACTCTTTCGCTAGCTTCTCCTCTTGATGTGTGTTCCTCTTTGTTCCTTCTAATGAACTTATTCCCTGCTTTGATAGCTATTCTTTGATAGCTCCTCGGCTTCATATTGCCATTAATGACAATCTAGCTCAACAATCTCCCCCTTTGTCATTGATGGCAATATTCTTCTTCTCTCCCCCTTTGACATCAGTGGCAAAGGAGTGCACAAGGACTCCCCCTATCCTGCAACATCTTTATGAATCAACTTAAGTGATGCTAAAGAGTTAACCCCCATCTTATGACAAAGATGTTCAAATGCTTCTCTAGGAAGAGGTTTTGTGAAAATATCAGCTATCTGCTCCTTAGTATTGATATATTCCGAGATGATGTTTTGTTTAGCTACTTGTTCACGAAGGAAATGATCCTTGATTGGTATATGTTTGGTCTTTGAGTGCATCACTGGATTTTTGCTAAGGCTGATCGCACTTGTGTTATCACAATAGATGGTAATTGGTTGATTTGTACCTATGTCGACATCTTTTTAGAGCTTCCTTCATCCATAGTATTTGAGTACAATAATCCGCAACAGTTATATACTCAGCTTCAGTTGTAGATAGTGATATGGATGTCTATTTTTTGTTGAGCCAAGATACTAAACAGTCTCCCAGAAGGAATGCATTTCCACTAGTACTTTTCCAATCATCAACGCTTTCGGCCCAATCAACATTGGTTTATGCAGTCACAGTAAGAGTTGAGCTCTTAGGGTACCAAAGGCCGAAATCAGGAGTTCCTTTCAAGTATCTGAGAATTCTTTTTACAGCCATCAAATGGGATTGTTTAGGGGTTGATTGAAATCTTCCCACCATTCCTACTGCTTGCATAATGTCGGGTCTCGTAGCAGTTAAGTATAAAAGGGCTCCAATTGTTGATCTGTAATGAGTTGCATCTACTGGAGGGGAGTCAACATCTTTTCTTAATTTACAATTTGTGGTCATAGGTGTGCTCCTGGGTGCACAATCTTCCATTCCATTTATTTTAAGCATGTCTTTAAGATATTTGGCTTGAGATATGAACATGCCTGTCGTGGTTTGAAATACTTGTAGTCCAAGGAAGTAAGATAACTCTCCTATCATCGACATCTCGAACTATTTTAACATATTTTGAGAAAACTCATGGCTTATCTCATCATTATTACTAGCAAAAATAAGATCATCAACATAAACAAGTGTGACCAGTAACTTATCCTCATCTGTCCTTATGTAGAGATTACTTCTTGTCGCCCCCTTCTTGAAGCCTTGTTGTTGTAGATAGTGATCTAATATTGTGTACCAAGCTCTAGGAGCTTGTTTCAACCCATATAATGCCTTTTTCAACTTACAAACAAAGTCTTTTCCTTCTGTTAGATTAAACCCTTCTGGTTGCTCCATGTAGACTTCTTCCTTGAGTTCCCCATTCAGAAATGCTGATTTTACGTCCATTTGGTAGATTTTGAATCCTTTTGAGCAAGCAAATGCCAAGAACATCCCAATAGCTTCCGCACGAGCTACTGGTGCAAATGTTTCTTCAAAATCAATTCCTTCAATTTGTGAATAGCCTTTACAAACAAACCTTGCCTTGTTTTTGATGATTTGTCCATCTTCATTCATTTTGTTTTTTAATACCCATTTGGTTCCTATTATGTTTTTGTCCTTTATACAAGGTACCAGCTCCCATGTCTCATTCTTCTCAATTTGAGACATTTCTTCTTCCATGGCTTTTACCCATTGAGGATCCTTACTTGCTTGAGTAAATGTTTTTGGTTCTATCATGGATAGAAGAGCAACATCATTCTTCTTTGGTGTATTAGTCATCCTTCTTCAGGTTTGCATCTCTTCATCCATATTGCCAATAATCTGCTCTTCTGGGTGATATTTTTGGAGAAATTTCATCTTTGAAGGGGTTTGAGATGGTTCTTTTTCCTTGGTTTTCCTTGGTCTTTTTTTTTCTTTTTCAGGTTCTTCTTCTTCAATGAGAGGATCAACTTCATGTTCTTCAATTTCTTTTTCCGGAAGGTCTTCATTAATTTTTACATCAATGCTTTCCACTATTTTCCGTAGTTGGTTATTGTAGCACTTGTAGGCTTTGCTTCTTATAGAATATCCAAGAAAGATCCCTTCGTCAACCCGTGAATCAAATTTTCCTGGTGAGTCATCATTGATTTTTATGAAGCACTTGCTTCCAAAAATCTTGAAGTATTTTACTGACATAGGTATTCCTTTCCATAATTCATAAGGATTCTTTTCATTATTTGGTCTCAATTGAGTTCGATTCAATGTATAGACAGTTGTCCTGACTGCTTCTTTCCATAATTTTGTTTGCAAGTTAGCTGTTATTAACATTGTTCTTGTCATTTCTTGAACTATTCAGTTTCTTCTTTCAACTACCCCATTTTTCTTTGGTGTTCTGGCAGCAGAGAGTTCTCTTTTAATTCCATGTATTTTACAGAATTCATCAAATTCTTTTGATGTGAATTCTCCCCCACTATCTGTTCTGACACACTCAATCTTAGAGTCCTTTTCATTTTCCACAAGAGCTTTAAGATTCTTAAAACACTCAAATTCTTCGGATTTATATTTTACAAAATATACCCACATCATTCTAGTATAGTCATCAACAAATAAAGCAAAGTACCTTTCTCCTTAGAGTGTCGGAGTTCTAGTTGGTCAACATAAGTCATGATGATTGATCTCCAAAGGCTTTGATGTAGAAAACTCCTTGGTCTTGTGACTTGTTCTAGTTTGCTTTCCATGTTGACATGGGCCACATACTCCTTGATTTGGTTTGAATAACTTTGGAATGGCTTGTATTGCTTTAATCTTGTTGATATTGATCAAGTTATTTAAGCTTGTATGTCCAAGTCGCTTGTGCCACAACCAACTTTCATTTGTTTAACTTAAGTAGCATTTATCTTCTTGAATCTTGTTCAGAATATAGATGTTGTCTGGTGTTCTAACCCCTTTCGCCACAAGTTCCCCTGAGGAAGAGTTCCTTATTCCACAACCTTTGGTGCTAAAGACAACATTATGTCCTTGATCACATATTTGGCTAACACTCAGGAGGTTGTGTTTGAGCTCGTTTACTAGCAAAGCATTTTGAGCTTTTCCTTTTCCATTAATAAGAGTAACGGTTCCTTTTCCAGCAATTTTGGCAAATCCACTTCCAAAGGATACATTTCCTTCCTTTTTGTTCAATGAGACAAACTTCTCTTTGTCCCCTGTCATGCGTCTGGAGCACCCACTATCCACAGACCAATGATTTTCATTATTTTGAGCACATAGAGCTAGGCCACATTTATCCGTGTTGGGATTCTCACTTCTTTCTTTTCCTCTTTTGAGTGGACAATTTTGTTCATTGTGTCCATTATTATTACATAATGAGCAAATCATATCAAATTTGGCCAAGGGATCAAAAGAATTGTAGGTCTTGATTTGTCCTTGTCCTCTGGGGCCATATGGTTTGTTTATTTGATCCTTCAGTTTTGGTGTGTCCTTCTTACGAGCCACGCAATATCTAGCTTGATGACCAAAATTTTTACAATGGAAACAATGCCCAAAAAAGATATTTTGTACCTGTTGTAATAGCCATGATTTGAATCAACATTCTTCCTTGGAGTTATTCCCGCTTCATTCTTTGGATTTGAGATGGGCCTTTGATGAAATACTATTTTGTATCTATCGTAACATCCATGATTCGAATCAACATTCTTCCTTGGAGTTACTCTCTCTTCATTCTTTGAATCTGGGATGAGCCTTTGATGAAATAATCTTTCTTCTTTTGGGTTGCTGGAAAGTATGTCGGCATAACTTTTCACATTATTCTTAGTACTTGATGATTCTCCTTTAAAATCTATTCCAGATTTGTCATGTTGAGATTTTTGATTATTTAGGATAGTGTCAAGTATTTGAGAGCTTTTCCAACCCTTTTTAACTTGCTTCAATTTCCTCAAAGATACTATTTTGGCTTCACGTTCTTCATAAGCTTCTTCTTTTTCTTTTAGCTTATTTTTCAAGAGATCTTCCCTTCTTTTTGTTTCCTCATTTTCTACCTTGAGAGAAATGATTTCATTTCGTAATTTCTCATTTTCTTCAATGGCACTTATTAACAATTCATCTACATTTTCATCTAGCCCTGAGTCATCATCATTTGTGGATGACATGAATAATACTTCTTGGGTTCCAGCATGGTCATTTCCTTCATCTGATTCTTCATTACCTCCTTTGCGGTTTTGATGACTATAAATTCATCTTCATCAAACTCATCTTGCTTAGAGAGAAAATTCTTCTTATTTAACACTTTCTTTTTGTATACCGTCCTTTTAGAATTTTCTTCATCATTACTATCATGCTTATGAGGACATTTTGCAGCATAATGACCTATTTTTCCACACTTGAAACAAATAAGAGGGTATTTACCTTTTAGCTTAGGTCCTTTCTTCAGCCTTCGTACAACTTGCGCCAATTCAGATTCAACATCGGAGTCATCACTACTGACATTCCTTTCTTTCCCCTTTTTTGATTTTGAGGCCTTGAATGTTGCATCTTTGGAATTTGGGCATCCTTTTCTCATTTTATAGGCAATGTGGATTCCATGGAGTTCATCCATCTTGAGAGTATCTAGATCCTTCATTTCTTCTATAGCACTTACTTTGGAGTCAAATCTATATGGAAGAGATCTTAAGACCTTCTGAACAATCGTGCTTTCTTTAATGTTTTCCTCCAATCCTTTAAGAGAGTTGACCACTTCAGCTACTCGGAGAAAGTATGATGCAATATCTTCTTCATCATCCATTTTCAGACTTTCAAATTGCCTTCTATGAGTTTGAAGTTTTTCCTTCTTAACTTTGGAGTCCCCATCGTATAAGCCAATTAGCTTATCCCATACTTCTTTGGCAGAATTACAATTCATGACTTCTGTAAATTCAGAATCAGTGATTCCACTAGTGATGGAGTTTAAGGCTTTTTCATTTGCAATGTAGACATTCCTCTCATCTTGATCTGTTGGAAGAGTGGAAGGAGCTATGTACTCATTTAAGACCGAATGCCAAACTTCAGGTCCAAGGGACATTAAGTAGTAGGGCATTCTCTTTTTCCAGAAACCAAAATTTGTGCCATCGAACAAAGGAGGTCTTCCTGACACTTCTTTATTTCTCATCATGACTAAGAATCCTTCTTCAAGCTATTAGGCTGATATGAAGAAGCTCGCTCTAATACCAATTGTTGGAAATACTGAGAAGGGGGGGGGGGGGGGGGGGGGGGGGGGGGGGTGAATCCAGTATTTCTTTTTAATTGTTATTATTACCAATCAAAACATTTATAATTGGAACACAGAAGTAGATAACAGGAATAAATTCTTTTAATTAACGTAATCTTTTTAATAAATCAAGTACTATATATTATATATATAAATATATAAAATCTGTTGCCAAGCATCAACTTGGACTTTTCTTGTGAGGCTCCAACCTCTAGAGCACCAACTTTGTCTTGTCAAAGCACCAACCTTGGATTTAGGAGCACCAACTCCCAAGACACCAATCCTTCTAGTTTTGAGACACCAACCTCAAGGGCTCCAACCCTCTGCTGTAGATTGTTTGGACCTGTTTGGTTGTAATTCTCTACTCCCAACCCTGTTGGACCTATGACTACTTCTGTCCTCTTGCTTCTTCCACCTCTACCTGAACTTCGGCTTCATCTGTTTCTTACAGTTTGCCAGCTACATTAAACTCTCCTTGTTCTCTGTTTTATATGCCTGATACGCCTAACCTTCAACTTCCTCCTTGCTCGCTTGAGCTTCGACTTCCTCAACGCTCGCTTGACCTTCAGTCTTCTTTTCATAATCATGAGTTGTGAACTACCGTTCTGTTTTGTGGTTGATGCCCACAATAGATCATTCGAAATGATACGTCTTATCGTAGATTTATATGAGTTTCACCAATGGAAAGACACGTTTAGTGGAAGAAGGCCAACCGACTTGAATATTTAAAACATAGTGAAGAGTCTTCCATATTCACGGAAATCATATAGAATAGGCTATACCCATATAGAGATCCCATATACCACGTCATCCTTTTATCACAATCGCAGCATTTGGGGGTTCGCACATAACATAGCCGATTCCCAACTGCCAACGGAGCGAATGCAATATGGTATTAAACAGTTATTAATAAGTCCGTCAAGTCCACACCTGTATCACAATCCCCGGTTTGACATTCCTTTGTACATTGCGATTACCGCGGATGCGACATTTGATTAAGCCATTCTATAATGGTGTAGTCGGGTCCGCAATTATATCACAATTGGCATTTTAATGTGGCAAGGCTTTTAAAGAGGCTTGCGATATTGTGACGGATGTGATATTATATTACATCATACTGTAATGGTCCCATGGGTCCATATATCATGACACGGCTTTACACTCTTGCGGTATTCCTTAGCGATCCTCCACCGTTGATCTTCTCTCCAGATCTAACGGTCCCAACTTAACCCGATCAACCCAAAATTGTCCGTTGACCCTTGGCCGTCAATCAACCGGCACTAGATCCAACAGCCTTCATGCATTTCGGGTGATCCACTTGCAAGAGAAATAACCACCCAAAAAAGTGGTTTTCTCTCTCCACCTGAGTGCTACGTGTCACTCAGTTAATGGAATCGGGTGCTCTCCTCTAAATACCACTTACCGCCTAGCATCCGCGCGATAAACACTGCCACTATTACAAACCCGTCGATTAACTGTTGAACGCGGTTACACAGGTAACGACTCTTCGCTCTTTGCTTCTCATGGTTTCAAATAACTCTTCCTCTATGCTTCTCTTTCTCCTCTGATCGGTCTTCCCTTTGGATTCCGATAGTTCTTCTTTGGCATATATTACATGCGATGCTCCTCCGTTAGCTACTATTTTGTTGCCTTCTCCTCCTGATGCGTGTTCCTCTTTGTTCCTTCTAATGAACTTCTTCCCTGCTTTGATAGCTCTGCTCTAATAGCTCCTCGGCTTCATATTGCCATTAATGACAATCTAGCTCAACAGTATGTAACATTGTTTGCAATTGCCTTAAGACTAGCTTCAATGTGGCAAGGTTCATCTTACAAAGATGCTTGGAAGTAGTTGTGGGAACAAGAATATCCTCTAAAGAATAAGAGTTTACCATATGTTATCAGTTAGGGTATATGGAGCTCTAGGAACAATGTTATATTTCAAGACAATTCTACCACTTCTAGCAGTGTGGTCGCACAGGTCATGGCCATTTTTTTATTTACTTTTATTGTTTATCTAACACAACATTCGTGCAACATCATAACTAAAATTGTCGATTGTTCTTATCCTTGGGCTAATTTTGACGAGGCCTCTCTTACTGGGGGAGAATGTGGGAGGAGGCTATTTTACATCTTTGGGATAATAATTTCTTCAAGCTTCAAAGCAGGTTGGATAGAGGCACAAATAATTTTGTTGAGTTACTCAACCTCAAGCTTCTCCTCTTGTTTTCTATAGAGAAGGGATATCATTAGTTGCATATTTTGGTGACTCAAAGATGATTATAAATAGGTTCAATGAGATTAAAATATGTCACATGAACACACTTCTTCCAACCCTTGAAGATATTTTATAGTTAAAGTTGTTAAAAATAGCAACAATAAATCCTAATTTAATTTGTCCTTGAATTAAATTAGGAATTAAATCGAAATTATATTCTCTTAGCAACTTGTAATAGTTAAATAAGTTAATTTGACCTAGTTGGCTCAGTAAATTCGAGATGGAAGTCTATCTATAGTCATGTAGAGTGATTCCTAAATTTTAGGGGTCCAAGTTGAGTTCTTTTGTGTTGTAATTAATTAACTCAGTCTAACTTAGTTATAGTCAATTAAACTAGTTCAAAATGCTGGAGGAACTAGTAGGAGGTCTAGTAGTGGGGGAGTGGCTTCACTGCTCCACCAGTTAACTAAAGATTCACTCATAAATAACTCATTGATGTCAATTTAGAGGAAGACCCAATTAAGATTAGAGTTTAGGGACATTGTACTATCAATTGTATAATTTTTTCGAGTTGTACATATGGTGCATGCAATCAGTAGAAGGCCTATGATGGATTGCGCAGTTATGGTGAGGGATTTTCCCAATTAAATATGGGTTAATTCTCTCAAGAATTGCACAAGGAAGTAGGGGCTTGGCAGGTAGCAAAATTGGCTAAGTGTTCGCTTGATTTGGTCTGTGAAGTAGTGAGATAAATTGTACTTGTGCAGAGATTGTTCGCGTTGAAAAAGCATTATATTTTCTTCTCAAATCTTTTGGTTAATGCAATATAGATTGTTGCGGTTTTGAGCAGTTACTTTCCCCAGAAAAATATTGTGTTATATGCAATTGAAATTCTTCCTTTTCTGCTTAGTGTTTTCATCGATCAATTTTTGTTTCCACTAATGAGTAGAGTAGATTCAAGTCTTTCGTTTTAGCGTATTACGTAAGAAATTTGAATCTACAAGTAATAACCTACATGGTATCAGAGCTGAAGACATTTTCGAAGAGGAGAATACGAGTTTGTTGTGTAGGTGAAATCGAATTTGTAGTTTCATACTTCAGATTCAGCAAGATGTCATTCAATGGTTTGAGACTTGAGTATGCCCTAGGGGCATCTTGAATTACATAGCTTGGAAGGATAGGATGGAGCCAGTTTTGGAAGACAACGGGCTGAAGGAATTCATAGATCATGAAATTCCAAAGCCTCCAACATCTCATTCTAAAGATCTAGTTGAATGGAGAAAATGTGTGGCAAAGGCGAGAAGGATTACCCTAGAAGTAGTTCGAGATCATATTGTCTCGAATCTCCCCGACAAGGAAACTCCATTTTCAATGTGGAAGACAATGACGAACCTATTTCAAAATAGCAGTGACCACAGGAAGCTGGTCTCGAAGGACAAGCTCATAAAGATCAAGATGGAGAAGGGTAGCTCAATTCCGAAGTACTTGACCAAGTTCACCCAATATCGGGATGAGATTGGAAGTGTTAAGATTACTGTTGCAGAAGATGATTTGGTGAGCTTAACACTTCTAGTACTTCCCAAGAGCTGCCACAGTTACCAAGACTCGGTTAATGGGACAGAGAAGCTACCAAAGTAGGAGCGATTGTGGTCCGACTTGGTACAGGAAGAGATTCGGTGGAACACCAAAGACGAATCTGCATTAAAGCATGATGATGAGGAGAATTGAGCCTTAGCTGGTAATGCAAAGAAAGGGAAGGGGGATTCATCCCATTCCAAATCTAATTCTTGTCAGGGCGGCAAGGAGAAGGACATTTTGAAAATAAGTGTTTTCACTGTGACGAGCTGGGACACTTTGCCACAAAGTGTATGCACAAGAAGGGTGGTAAGAAGCCCTCAGGAGGA
>APFE031229999.1:126708-147139 GCA_000404065.3 Pinus taeda
ACTGGTGTATTGATCTGTGATCTGTTTGTGAGCGGTGTCCTTTTGGTGTTCTGTCTGAGGAACTTACCCTGTAAATTCCTACACATGTTACCAAAGATGCATGGAAAAAGCTAGATCCAACATCTGAGTTGGGCATATTTGTGGGGTACACTGATACACCTCACAACTATCAGGTGTACCTACCAACCAACAAGATGACAGTGGTTCACAGAGATGTGAAGTTCGATGAAGAGAAGGCCATGAGATGTTCCCTCGAGAGGGAGCTTCAAGTACATGTAGTTAATAAGCTTTTATCTCCAAATGATGAACCTTATATGATGTGGAGCAACCACATGCAGAGGAGCAGGGAGTGGAAACACCCACTCATGCAAAGTCCTCTAGAGATAGAAGAAAGTGCACCAAAGAGGCTGACAAGTTATTGCATGATGCTAGAGAGAATGTGGGAGCACCCACATCACAACACAGGCAGTGGAGGTCACTAGAGAGGTACATTGGCTACATGGCTCTTATGAGTGGAAGTGTAGAGATTAAGCCATCCTCTTTTGAGGAAGAAGTGCAACAACTAGTTTGGGTTGGTTCCATGGTTGAGGAGTATGACTCCATTACCAGGAACAATGTTTGGGAAGTGGTCCCAAGACTGGAAGACAAGACACTGATGAGTTCCAGATGGCTTTATAAGGTAAAGAAAACAGCTTATGGTAGTGTGGAGAAACACAAGGCCAGGTCTGTGGCCAAAGGATTCTCTCAAGTGGAGGGGATTGATTACAATGAGAATTTTGCTCTTGTAGCAAGGTAATCATCAAACATATCCATTCTAGCACTGTCAGCACAATTGGGATGGAAGATACATTAGGAGGATGTAAAAACATCATTCCTCAACGACATGATTGAGGAAGAGGTGTATATTGAGTAGCCTGAAGGATTTGAAACCTTCAACAGAGAGTCACATGTGTGCAAACTCAAGCGAGTGTTGTATGGATTGAAACAAGCACCTAATGCTTGGTACACCATGATCGATAGCTATTTCATCGAGTTGGGCTTCACCAAAAGTGAAACAGATGCAAACCTTTACCATATTTTGTTTGAAGGTAAATTGTTGATTATTGTTTTTTATGTCGACGATTTTATTTTGACAGATGATGATAAGTTGATCAAGTCTTGCAAAGAGGATCTTGCAAGAGAGTTCAAAATGAAGGACTTGGGGCTCATGCACTGCTTTATAGGGATGGAAGTATGGCAAGGAGATGAGGAACTGTTTGTCTCTCAGGGAAAGTATGTGAACGAGATACTGAAGAAGTTCCACATAGAGACTCCTCTAGCTGGTAACTAGAGGAAGGAGGATGCTACTTCAAGTGAAGTAGTGGAGGCTACTATTTATAGACATTTTGTGGGTTCACTCACCTATTTGGTGAACACATGACCATAAATGTGTTATGCAGATAACCAACTTAGTAAAGCTATGGTTAATCCTACCAAACTATATTGGAAGGCAGCAAACCATGTGTTGAGATACCTCAGAGGCACCACTTAGTTTGGTCTTTGGTATAGACGAACAAAGGGAGTGAAGCTTCAAGGCTTCACCAATGCAGATTGGGCAGGGAGTCCATCCGATAGGAAGAGCACATAGGGTTGGATCTTCAGTATTGGGTCAACAATTATTTCTTGGTACAACAAGAAACGAAGATCAATTGCACTCAGTTTAGAAAAAGCAGAGTGCATGGCTGCTAGTCAAGCAACTTGTGGGGCTATCAGGATGAGGAAGATTCTAGTTGGTTTTTTTGGTTAGCAGATGGATCAAATATTGATTTACTGTGACAACCAGAGTTGTATCAAACTCTCTGAGAATCTAGTTTTTCATGATTGGTCCAAGCATATTGATATCTGGCATCATCATCTTCGAGATTGTGTGAAGAGAAGAATCATGTTGTTGGATTACATTCCCACGAAGAAGAAGGACGCAGATTTTTAACAAAGGCCTTGTCAAGATGCAAATTCAAGTTTCACAGAGGCAGGATCGGGGTAGCAGATAATCACTTTCTTGTTGAGAGGGAGTGTTAAAAATAGCAACAAGAAATCCTAATTTGATTTTTCCTTGAATTAAATTAGGAATTAAATCGAAATTATATTCTCATAGCAACTTGTAATAGTTAACTAAGTTAATTTGAGTTAGTTGGCTCAGTAAATTTGAGTTAGAGGTCTATCTAGAGTCATGTCGAGTGATTCCTAAATTTTAGGGGTCCAGGTTGAATTCTTTTGTGTTGTAATTAATTAACTCAGTCTAATTGAGTTATAGTCAGTTAAACTAGTTTAAACAGTTGGAGGAACTAGTAGGAGGTCTATTAGTGGGGAGCAGCTTTAGTGCAGCTTCACTGCTCCACCAGTTAGATGAAGATTTACTAATAAATAACTCATGCATGTCAATTCAGAGGAAGACCCAGTTGAGATTAGTGTTCAAGGATAGTGTACTATCAGTTGTATAATTTTCCAATTTGCATAGATGGTACATGAAACCAGTAGAAGGCCTATGATGGATTGTGTAGTTATGGTGAGGGATTTTCCCAATTAAATATGGGCTAATTCTCTTAGGAATTGTGCAAGGAAGTAGGGGCTATCCAGGCAACAAAATTGGCTAAGTGTTGGCTTGAGATGGTTTGTGAATTAGTGAGATAGATTGTACTTGTGCATAGATTGTTCGGGTTGAACAATCGTTGTATTTTCTTCTCAAATCTTATGGTTAATGCAATATAGATAGCCAGGGTTTTGAGTAGTTGCTTTCCCTAGAAAAATAATGTGTTATGTGCGATTGAAATTCTTCCTTTTTTTACTTAGTGTTTTTATCAATCCATTTTTGTTTCCGCTAATGAGTAGAGTAGATTCAAGTCTTTTGTTTTAGCATATTATATAAGCAGTTTGAATCTACAAGTAAAAATCTACAAAATCCTACTTTTGATTAGATTTCATGTTGCCATATTTACAGGGAAAGAAACTCTAGTTAGTACACACTCTCTAAAGTATGCGCTATGTATAATTTGGGCACTTGGAAGGTCATGGAATAGATAGGTGAAATCACTTTTGAATATTATCACAGGCCTTTCATAAAGGGCTTGCCAATGGGAATATTACCTGACTGGTTACAAACTTTCTTTTTTGTTCTCTGAGATAAGATTCCCAAGAGACTAGGAGGACATGTATGTATTTGCTATTTTATTATGCATGCATCTATTGTTGATAAACATTTATTTTGGACACAGAAAGGGCTTTTTAGAGGCTCGATATTTTGATATTTTTTGGGGATGGTTGTATCATCCCACTTTTTAATGCACTATAGTGCATTTATATAATGTAATTTTCTTAACTATTAATGAAAATTACATTTTTCCCCAAATTTTGTTTAGTAGGTTAAAGCCAAAGAGGTGCAACAAATGCTTCTTCATCTAGTGGTAATTCCTCCTAGTTAGGTATGTGTTGACTTTGTTTGCTTTGAATGTTCTTGTTCTCTCTATTCGATAGTTTGGGAGATAAAGAGGTAATCCTATGATCTTTTATTTCCTAGACTCATTTGAAGAAACAAATTTAGTGGTATATCTTGGTCACTTAACACAAGAATCATTTTACATTCAAGCTATTTTTACATTTGCTTGCTTTGTTTCCCTTGGTACACCACCACCATGAGAATCCTTAGTTGTAATTGCGTTTTGTCCTTGTAATTTTATTGTGGCATTCCTAATATCCATCTCCTTGGGTTTTCTCTCTTGTATCTCAACTCCTCACAACTTTCCAATCAACCCCCCTCCTTTATGTAGTTAAATATGGCTAAGGTCTTGCCAATGGAAACATTGAACCAAAGAAAACTGGAGTGGGAGATAAATTGGGAACTCGATCCTCAATCCTCCAACCCTTGCCATCACCAACATTATCATTCAAGTGTATATAAGGGCCTTCTTAGGGAATTTGTTTTTACTACTTTGGAGTTGCACCAACAAGAAAGGCAAAAATGGATACCCCTCAGTCATTAGTGGAGTAGAAGAAACACAAAGTTATTAGAGACCAAATAGAAGACAAATTCAAGGGTTGGGTGGAGGATTCCATATTTTAAGGGACTTTAGACACCAAACTCTTAAAAAAAATGAGTTTTATTGCCTTGTTGAAGCACTTATTGCTTAGGTCATTGAGGAAAAGGGATTTTGTTACTAGAAAATCTTGCATCAATTGGACATCATGGATAAAAAAATTGAGGTTTTGTGTAAAGTGGTCTTTCAAATTTTTTGTCATTCAAGATGGTGAAAATGATGGTATGAACGAAGAGGCAAGGCCTTCAAACTTAAGAGGCACCCCATTAAACCAAATAGTTATTAGGGAGGACCTAATGCTTGAAGCTCATATGCAACAAGAAGTCCCTTTGACATGTACACCTCCAAGCCTACTTGGCTAACCTTACCTTGTTCTCTGGTTGGTTTAAATCAAGGTGTTTTTGTGATTTTTTTTTAATCTTTTGGATAATATTTGTTATTTTATATACACTACATATGATCCAGGTGGACATTGGTGGCCACCCTCCTATTCCACTTGGACCCCCAACATTGTCTCTTTTAGTTTTTTCAGTTTCCTTAATTGTAGCACAATTTACTATTTTTGGCAGTTTTTCGGGTCCTGAACTTCCGGAGCCATTTCGAGGCCCTAAACTACATTTTTAGGGAAAATGGAGAGATTATGATAGCGAAGAGGAGATCGTATGCCAAAGTTACATCCCCGAGAAATTGATGTACCAATTTACCCAAATGGGGCCCACAATTTTGGCGCTTCATCTCCTAGGGTTAGGTTTCTGGATGTTTAGGGTTTTCCATTGTTTCTCAATAATAAATAGGCCTTGGAGCCTCATTGTAACACAGTTCAGAGGCATGTATCCGCCACATATCTTCTCAGAGATAAGCTACCATCGCCTGAGCTAGTCTTATTTCCATTATGTTTGTAAGCATATTTCGATATTTGATATTAATGAAATGAAGTGTTATTTCTATTGTATCTTTATATTTATGGTTATATCTGTAATATGTTGTGTTCATGTTTAAATTTAGATCAATGGTATCAGAGTGGTATGCTCTTTCTCTATTTTTCTTTACATGTCCCCAACGAGGTTGGGATATAAGGAGTTAGGGCTTGAATTGGTTGAACCTTTGTAAGACCAGCCTCGTAAATCCCGACGACCTCCCATGGGGGAAGAAAAAAAAGATAAGGGGGTAGGATATCCTTTCAAAATCTTGCTGGAAGAAGCTCTCGAGTGGCAGAGGAACACGATGATGGACAACTTTGCCCATATCCTTCAATGGCTACCCAAGGGCAGCGCATCTACTTCCAAAAACTACTCTAGAAGTGCCATACCATTTAAGGTACAGGTTAACTTTGACATTCTCATATTTGAGGGTCATATAGATGCGAATGTCGTAGATAAATTGTTAAATTGGCTAGAAGGATATTTTTTTGTTCATGATTTTTCCATCCGGGAAAAGATTACTTTTTCTCTTCTCAAAGTCCCCCCACCCCCCATGTCAAGGACTAGTGGGAAACCTACTGTGATCATAAGGATGAAAGTACGCCCTCACTATTTTTTGTTCGCACCCACTTGGGATTCGTTTTGGGATGCCATAAAGGAGTAGTACTACCCTATTGGAAGCTATGAGAATAAATACATAAAGTGGACCAACTGCGACAGGGGAGGGACCAAGACGTGCCAAAGTTTACCTATGTTTTTCATACCCTTCATAGGAAGTTGGGTTTCAAGGATTCTGAGAAACATTTGTTACTCAAGTACTGTGACTACCTACACAGGTATATCTAGGATGAGATGGAGTTCCTGGACATCTCCTTGCTCAGCACGACGTATCAATACGCTGTCAAGATCAAGCAGAAGATTAAACAAAAAAAGCGAGACTTTGGATTTGTGAATCTGAAGCAAGGGAAAGGTGCCCCCAAACCGCAGAGCAAAGGGCAAGGCCAAGGTGGGGCGACCCAGGAGAACTCGTTGAAGCCACAAGAAAATTACAACACCACAAAGACAAATAAGGACATGGGAAAGTGGTGTGAGTTCCATAAGAGCTCCACTCACAACATAAGTGAGTGTCTGGCCAAGCAGTCACTAGTGGTTGAGCTGAAGGCTTCTATGTCTGATGCATGTTCTGACTCTAAGTTAGAACCTGACAAGGGGAATGAAAAAGGGAAGTAGATCATTGACATAGAGACCACTGTCACTGTGGCCGCCACCAAGATCCATAAGATTGAGCCTGAAGATCCAGAAGAGGGGAAGTGCTTATTCCACTCACATATGTGGGTGAAGGGTTCTCCGCTGCAGTTCATTGTCGATAGTGGGAGCCAAAAGAACCTCAATTCAGCAGAAGTCATGAAGTAGCTGGGCCTACCGACTACAACACATCCGACACCATATACCATCGGGTGGATTCACCAAGGAGATCTTTGCATCAGCCAACAGTGTCGCCTTCCCTACAACATCAAGCCCTTCACGGATGAGGTACTGTGTGATGTTTCTCCTCTTGAAATTTGTGATGTATTATTAGGACAATCATACTTATGGAAACGACATGTTGTATATGAGTTTAGACCTTTCTATGTTATTATTTCTTTGGGTACTAATTTATAAAGGATACCAGAGGTAGCCCCACCTACTGCCATCTCTTTGATCTTTGCGATGCAATGCAGTAAGGTCATATCCTAGATTGGGAAATTTGTTTTCTTTCTGATTCGCTCTCAAAGTAAGGGGAAGGTCGTAGCCACATCCATGGCCCCCAAAAAGGGTTCCCCAAGCAGCAGAAGTAGATGTATATGGCTGTGGAAGAAAACTGGGACATCTTCTCCTCACCCATAGGGGTACCCTTGCAGTTTTAGGTCAAGCATTTGATCGATCTGACTCTCGGAGCACCTCTATCCACGGACCAATATATTGTCACTACATTCTAGAAAATGAAGAGATCAAGCAGAAAATCCAGGAGTTGCTGCAAAAAGGGCACATCCAACCAAGTTCCTCGCCTTATGGGAGCCTGATTGTACTTGCACAGAAGAAGGATGGGACCTGGAGGCTCTGCATTGATTATTGGGCACTAAACAAAATCATTGTCATGAATAGGTATCCAATCCCACAGATTGGTGACTTGTTGGACTAAATCAAGGGGGCCAAGTATTTCAGCAAGATTGATATGAAATCTGGTTATCACCAAGTTACAATAGAGCTCACAGATGTATGGAAGACCACCTTTAAATCTAAGGAAGGCCTTTTTGAATGGTTGGTTATGCCCTTCGGGTTAACAAATCCCCCTGCTACCTTTATGAGGCTAATGGATGACATCTTGTGGCCCTTCACCAACTCGTTCATGGTGGTTTATTTGGATGACATCCTCATCTACAACAAGAGTTGGGAAGAACACTTGCAACACATTCGGAAGGTCCTTCAAGCCCTTTGGCAACACAAGTTATGTGCCAACTTGGAGAAATGCACCTTTGGCATGAGCCAGGTCCAATATTGGGTTACATCATAGATGAGTGTGGCGTGCATGTGGACCCGACCAAGATCCAAGTCATTCGGGATTGCCTAGCCTCGACCACTCTAATGGAGCTTTGCAGCTTTTTAGGCCTTCCAAATTTCTATCGGAGGTTCATGTTGGGATTCTCCCATATCACTTGGCCATTGAGTCAGATTATTAAGGGCGAGGCAAAATCAAAGTTTTCCTGGTTCGAGTCCCAACAAAAGGTGTTCATTGAGTTGAAGCACTGCCTCTTCTCTGCATCGGTATTCACACTTCTAGAGCTACAACAACTATTTGAAATAGAGACAGACGCCTCAGACTATGCTATTGGTGCAGTCCTCACCCAGCACGGGCATCTAGTGGCCTATCATAGTGAGACACTTTCTGATACATTTAAAAAGTACTCCATCTATGATAAAGAGATGTATTCCATCGTGTAGGCTTGCCAACAATGGAAGCACTACATTCTGGGGAAGGAGATAATCATCCACACCGATCACCGACCTCATCAATTTATATAGACATAAGGGAAGTTGCAGAACGATTGCCATCAAAAGTGGTCTACATATCTGCAACAATTCCACTTGAACATTAAATACAAAATCGGTAGCACCAATAATGTTGCAGACTACCTCAACCCCCCCAACTGCAGCATTGACTACTGTTCTCAACTCTTGTGGCCATGAGACCTCTAGATGGCCACAACTATACAAAAATGATCCAGAGTTCGCCTCGACATGCCAGATGCTAGTAGCTGGCAAGAAATTTCCTGATTTCCACCTCCATGATGCATTATTATGATACTTGGGCCACCTTTGTGTTCCTTTTTGTTTTTTGGCAGGTAAGCACCCACGGGGGATTTGAACCAGTGACCTATTGCAAGGAGTGCCTTAACAGTGCACCCATTCACCGTCAATCCAAAGCCCCATGGGTTCTTTGTGTTCCTTCAAGCGAGCATGCCAAGATGATTTGGGAGGCCCACTATAGTCGGGTCGCGGGACACTTTGGTGTGGAAAAAATTGTGGTTGTACTGCAAAAGTACTTTTATTGGCCCAAACTCCAACTGGATGTTGGGAAATATATCGGGTCGTACACTGCCTGTGCCATCGTTGAGCCAACCATCAAGAAACAAGGCCTGTGCACTCCTCTGGCTACTCCTAACCAGCTGTGGGAATCCATCTCCATGGACTATATGTCTAGCCTCCCTTTTACCAAGCATGGTAATGACTGTGTATTTTTGGTCGTGGACAAATTTTCTTAGATGACTATATTGGCGGCCTGCAAGAAGAGTATCACAGCAGAGGACACTGCGAAACTCTTCTTTGAACGGGTATGGGTACATTTTGGGATCCCGCAGACCATTATATCAGATTGGGATAACAGGTTCTTGAGCACATTCTCATTAAGCCTCTGGACACTATTGGACACCAAGCTCACCAAATCGACTACCTTCCATCCCCAGACTGATGGCCAGACGAAGGTTGTCAATAGGATGATAGTGCACATACTCCACATGTATAACTTCAAGCATCCTCAAACCTGGGACGAGAGTCTTCCATATGTGCAACATAGTTATAATAGAGCTCTCCATAGCTCGATTGGTCGCAGTCCCTTTCAAGTGGGTCTAGGATTTCAACCATTGTGTATGATTGATGTTGTCATGCCTCATGCGACTGCTCTGATAGAATCCACACATGTACTATCTAAGGCTGATAAAATTACCAAATTTATTGAACACATCCAACACATCCGCCAATAGGTTCACGACATCCTGGAGAAGTCAAATGCCAAGTACAATCAGTGACATGATCAACATTGGGTGCCAAACAAGTTTCAGGTTGGCGACAAAGTCTGGTTGCATTTGCAGAAAGAACGCCTTACCAGAGCCCATCGGAAGCTCAAACCACTTCGATATGGTTCATACACCATTACCAAGGCCGTGGGAGACAATGTTTTTGAGCTCAACATTCCCCCATTCCTTGGCCTGCACCCAGTGTTCAATGTGGGTCGCCTTCGACCACACTTCCCACCATTGTTGGACACACTAGACATTGTAGAACAACTCACACCAACAAAATTAAACCCAGACTGCATGGAATAGGCCACAACTGATCGGATTATGGACATACAGGTCAAGAACACTCGCCAGTAAAAGATCCAACTGTATCAGGTTGTCAAAGCTGGCCAACTCTTGCACTAAGGCAAATGGCTCACCAGGGACCAAGTTCAGCAGAAGTTTCCCCATCTCATGGAGACACTCAACACAATGGGGACCATTGCTTCCTAAGGGGGAGGACTGATCTAGGTGGATATTGGTGGCCACCCTCCTATTCCACTTGCAGCCCCAACACTGTCTCTTTTAGTTCAATTTGTAGCACAATTTACTATTTTTGGCAAATTTATTTATTTATTTTATTTTTATTTTTATTTATTTATTATTATTATTATTATTTTATTATTTTTTTATTTATTTATTTTATTTATTATATTTAATTATTATTATTATTATTATTATTTTTTAGGGAAAACGAAGAGACTAGAAGGGTCCCAAATGGGTTCCCTAAGTTGTTTTCGGCCTACTCTTTGAGATCTTCGAAACGAGGTATTATGATAGCCAAATGAAGATCTTATGCCAAGGTTACGACCTCGGGAAATTGGTGTACCAATTTACCCAAATGGGGCCCACAGTTTTGGCGCTTCATCTCCTAGGGTTAGGTTTCTGGATGTTTAGTGTTTTCCATTGTTTCTTAATAAAAATTAGGCCTTGGAGCCTCATTGTAACACAGTTCAGAGACGTGTAGCTGCCACATCTTTTCTCATAGATAAGCTACCATTGCATGAGCTAGTCTTATTTCCATTTTGTTTGTAAGCATATTTCGGTATTTGATATTAATGAAATGAAGTGTTATTTCTGCTGCATCTTGTATTTATGGTTATATATGTGATTTTTTACGTTCCTTTTTAAATTCAGATCAACATAAGCTGAGACATAGCACTCAGATAACAATTGAAGACAATGCTGACATAGAAAAGCAAATTGTGTTCACACTTTTTAACACTTTGTGGTTTAGTTTCCTTAATGACATTTTGCAATGATTTTTGTATAAACACTTGTTTAAACACAAAAAAATACAAGTATATAAAAATAATGATGATGATTATTAACATTCATTGATTACCAATTTTAGTTTATCAAACATGAACATTGAGAAAAACAAGAAGGAATTAAATTGTTTGATTTAAAATTTAATTGGTTTTATTTAGAGTTTGATTATGTGCTTAAAAATAATAGAAAAAAGTTCTATTGAACCTTCATAAATTTGTTGAGTTAATATGCTAGAAAGATTGATGATGTTATAAATATTTTGAATCAAGATATAATGTGGGAATACATAAGGCACTTTAAGTCTTTTCATCCTCCACCTTCTTAATATAACAAAGGTGACAAATTCTGTTAACCAAAACATTTTAGGAATTGCCAATGTCTTGTTTTACTACAAAGCTTGTGAGAGTTTGTTCTTATTTTATCCATGTTAATTTTATTCGTTAAGTTAGGTATAATAGAAATATAATTTTGATATTTAATATTTTGATTATTGACCTTTTTATAACATTTTAATTTCCCTATATTTCTTTATCACACCACAATTTCTCCTTAAACTTAGAACTGATGGTAATTTAATTGTATCATTATTCTATAGAGTGACCTCCTTGTATGTCTCCTAATGACTTATCTAAGAATTAACATCTCTATGCTAGCATGATTGGAGGGATACCTTGACACGAGAACAATATTGTCCATGTAAAAATGAAACATGATGATTGCTCCAGTGAAAAAAGGGTATTGTATAGAGGACAACCTTACCTAAATCCCATATTACAATTGATTATTCCAATCAACCCTCAACATTTCTCAACTTAGTAATAACATTCTCACACAGCCTTATTGTAACGACTCTCAACTCAAACAAACCTTTAACTCTTATAATTGACTCCAAAGGTTCATTCGAGGCACCATGTCAAAACCTTTCCAAAAGTCAATGAAACCAAAAGGGGACTAGTTTTATTATTATTACATTCTTTTGCAATGATCCTAATTGTAACTATGTTGTCCATGATTGAATGGTGACAAATAAATTTGACTTAGCATTTTTCCATTTTTACATGATTTTCTAACAATACACTAATCTTCATTTTAGAATAATTCCACATAACTTAGCTAAAATAGGGCTCCTCACAATGGTCTTATAATTTGAGGGGTTGCTTTTTACATGTCTTTTAAAAATAAGAATGTCGAGGCTTTTGGTATATGCTTACACAAATATTATTTGACTGCCAAGTTGAAGAGTGAGGAACAAGGACATGTCCACTAACTTTTAAGATTTCTATTTGATACCCTTCAATGTCCTAAATTTTCCTTTTACAAACCTTCTAAACTCCAAACTTTATGTCCTTTGAATTGAAACGCTTTTGCTTAATAATAAAGGCTTGAATATTGCTCATGACAAACCAAAAAAAAGGTTCCATAAAGTTTTTTAAGGTACACATTATAGTTTCTCATGGTAATTGTTTTATTTTTTTAGTTTTTTCAAGTTAGAATTAATTTTCAAGTGAAGATATATTGAATGTTTTTTTATGGGCATACACAAACAAAACATTAGTTAATTACTCATCTAAAGATAGCTAGATTTACCATGTCATGAAGTAAACTCATTTTAATTAATTAAATTTTGTTTTGTTTTTTAAAGTTGGTTATTAATGCTAGCACTAACAACCTTTTTTTAAGGAAGGATAAAATGGTTGGGTTGTTATTTAAAAGGATAAGGTTCTTACCATTAGTTTTTTCACTTACAATTAAAAAATTGATTGACCACAGATTATATATTTATCGTTATCGTTGTATGGATTGATATTAATGCTAGTTACACATCATTGGAGAATTTGGTGAAATAAAAGAGAATCAAGTGAGAATTAATGTCCAATGAAATCTTATTATAGGGATATGTCATCATAAAGTTAACATGCAACAACATATATATAACAATAACAAGCCAAATATAACTCATTAGGCATTACATTGAAACCACTAGTGAATATGTCACTATGCCCTTATAAAATCACATAAATAACATTTATAAGCCAATGGTAAGTTACACAACTTGATTGAAATCATTGGTGATGTTAGAACAAACAATGCACTAGGTATGACATGAAACATGTGAAATCTCCATGCAACAATCCTAGCCATGTGGTAGGTAGGCAACCACAAGGGCTTTCAAATTTTGGTCGTCAGAGGCCATAATCCTACAACACTAATTGAGTAAGCATCTCGGGGAGAACCATGATTGAATAAAATGCATGCACATTTCTAATAATTAGAATGCAGTGGAATTAGAAAAACGTGAATTAACATATTTCATAACAACCAAATATACATCACCCCAAAGTTAGACTATGAAGCTAGGTTGGTGAAGGACCCAAACTATAAGCTTCTATCTCTCTCAATTGAATCCATTAGTTCTCATCCTCAATGAATCTACTCATTACAAAGCACTGTAGGCATTTCATCTAGTCATTAAATAATAATGTAACTATCTTCCATTATGCCACATAACATAAGGAAGATCTTTATTTTATCTACTCAATAGTTCCTCATGTTTTTTTTCCCTACAATTTTATTCAATGTGAGAAAAAAGAGTCTAATATAGTGTATTTTCTCTAAGAATTGCCTACCAGACCAATCCTCAACACTTAAGCACCTAAAGAGAAGCAAATACACAAGAGGGGAGGAGGATTCATAAACTTGCCCAACCTCTATTCTCATCTCTAACCATATGCCTCTGAATTAAGGTTTGCAACTTCCTTTCATGGTGTCACTTTAGTTGATTTCTAAATTTGTTCATGGTTGACAATGGAGAACAATGCATGAATGTAGACTATGAACCCAGGAAGCATAGAAATGAATGTAGTGAATAGAAATAATCACTGAAATTCCTTTTGACATGAAAAATGATGCACTCTTACACTTTCCCATTACGATTGTAACTAGCCCATACCTTGATAACCAATGGGGTCAGACCCATAAAACTTGTTCAAATCTAGTTTGGAGAAGCCGCATATGGAACTACTTCTTAAGTGTTACCCACCAACCTCTTACATGTGTTCAATGATTGATTTTATATGCTAAGAGAGATATATGGCTTCATTTAAGGCACCCAGTCAGAAAGTGATGAGATCTAAGACTGGTACTTAGTAATAGAAGATCTACTTTCCCACAAGTCCCTTTTCTTTTTCCCTTTAGTGGATCATAATCCCTCTCATACTCTTCATTATTGTATTCTTCATTATTGTATTGGATCATTACAAATTATATTCCAACATTGATACTTAAATAGCTTGACTTTAATGTAGCATCCCTACATCATGATGTATTTAAATATATTCACATTTTAAATTTACCTATCCATCCAATAATTAGGCTTTGACTTCTAAGTTAATTCCATTCTAACATATTTACTATAAAATTATTTATTTAAACTCACATTAATTAAATTTCTTCATCATTTATTATATGGAATACATTTTATAAATCAAAATTAAAATATTACAACACAAATTAATAATAATATTAAAATAAAGGACTCTTCTTTCATTTAAGAATGAATGATTCATGCCATCACTTAGGAGAGATTATTAAATTTCTAATAAATATTAAAAAAATTAATTAATCCCCTAAAAGTATATTTCAGGGGGCGTGGTTTTCCTTGATAACAGTGATGAGTCAAACCGACATTCGCTGATAGCAGCCAGAGATGGCTGTCCTCACTGTTGGGTTGACACCTGAGTTTGATAGGTTTTTCCACCTTTTGAAAAAAAAAAAAGAAAAGAAAAAAAGAAGAAAAAGTATTTATACTTATTATAATAACAGTATCACTAATATTAACTACAAATTACTTGAAAAAAAATAATAAAATAAAATCTCAACGAAAAACAATTCATAAAATTTAACGCAGAAAGAAAAGCAACATCGAAATGAAGAAAACTTTCCACGACTTGTGGGATTTAAAAAATCAGATTGACGAATTATATTAACTCAGACAATTATGGAATGTCATCGCGACTTAGCGATAAGAATAACCCGAGTTCATACACCCGATAACTAAGAAAAAAAAGTGGTCCAGTTTTTCGAATTAAACAATAGCAGAGGGAATCTGTCCGCGCGTGGGCATATTTTGAGCTGGCTCTGCACAACAGCATCCATTTTCTTTTTTCCTTTAAAACCTGGTTGCAGGCTTACGTGCTCTGTTCATGCCCAGTATTCTTCGCTCACTTGTTTTCCTTCCATTGCATGAAAAGGAATAACAATGGCCGTTTTTCTAATGAATAATGGCGGTCTTTCGGCGCAGAGTAGTCGATATTTGCTCTGCTAAGGTTATGATTATATTCAGACGTTCATAAGGTTTTGTGATCTCGAGGGTTAATTATGGAGCTGTGGTGGGCTATGCTGGTTATTGGCAGCGCAATTGGATTATGTCGTCTTCTGTTGATGCTTATACCTCCCGTAGTGCCTGCAATGGACGTAGATGCATCTGATGGTATTCATTTCTCTAATTCGAGCTTAAAGAATCAGGTTTTCGTTTTTCATTTGTGGTTTTTGAGGGCCTCAGTGGCCAGGGAGTACTGGGTATGTGTTCTTGAATACGTGCATCCGGCCTTTTCATTGCAAATTCGTGAGTAATTAATTGAAATAAAATAAACCCTGTTGCAGTTTTGGACGATGCTAGCCAGACAACGGGGGAGGGCTACATTTATGTAAGTAGCTCCATTGTCTGGACTGTTTTGCAGTTTTTGCTTCAAGCGATACGCTATTGATTTTTGCCTTCAGCTTTACTTATATGTTAATTTTCTGCATTTTTAAATACGAACAATTTCTTGAACTGTCTTGTTAGATCGCCAAACGGCCTCTTTATGAACAGATAATGCCACCTTCAGGGTCTCTCTGAATGCAGGTCCTTCACTGCATAACATCTGATGTTAGGTTAAATAAATCCAATATCTAGCTTCTAGCAAATGAAATCATTTTAAATGCAACATGTCTTGGTTATCCACAGTCTGTGGTCTGTGGACGTATGCAGTGCTATGCTTGGAAATCACGTGTCGCGTGGAAATGCTACTGCCATATGGGATTGGGTTGGTTGCCCGTCTAGCAAAACATGATCAGGACTTCTAGGTCAACCTGCTTATGTTTAAGAGGCCGCATACACTCCCTCTTATTTGGTAGCAGCAGTACTTGGATGAATGACTTCTGGGTCAAAAACTACTCACGACTACTGGATCAAGCCATTAGTATACAGCATGGACACGTAGTTTCAATGCCGTCCTCCTTACCATTGTTGTTTTGGTATTCAAGCTGATACTCCCTCTTATTTGGTAGCAGCAGTACTTGGATGAATGACTTCTGGGTCAAAAACTACTCAGGACTACTGGATCAAGCCATTAGTGTACAGCATGGATACGTAGTTTCAATGCCGTCCTCCTTACCATTGTTGTTTTGGTATTCAAGCTGATAATATAACAGCACAATATGTTTCTGACGTGGCAGCTCAAATTAAGCATCTGAACTAACACTTCCGTTTGGAATTGTTCATTTGAAGTTGAACTAAAACTTGTCTATCGTTTCTTAGAATTTAATGTTCATGAATATAGCTATGGTTTTAAAGCCTCAGGGCAATTAGCATCAATTCCATACTCCTTACAAATCATTGTATATACTATACGTATCTAAGCTCAACAGTGCGATTTATTTCCGATGTTTGCTTCTCAAATTGTGCATTTAGTCGACACTTCATTTTCAAATTGTGCATTTGAACAATTACATTCCCGGAAGTGCATCTGTACTGGCATTTATCTATGATTTCTCAGAATTTCATGTTCATGCATAGCACCATTCTTTTAAAGACTTAGGGCACGATTAATGAGGGTTACAATAGTGGGCAACAGTCCAACAGACCCAATGGGATTGGGTTTTCTACAATAGTCAAGGAATACATATCAAATATTATTGTGTTTTCATTCTGGCGTAGGTTTTGTATCTTTTCTAATTTGATTTATAAACATTAACTGCCAACTGTTTCAGACTCTATTCTCCCCTGTGAAAAGAATTTCAAAAATATTTGTTGTACTGTGTGACTTATATGCAGATTCCAAGAAAGGGGAAAGGGGCACAAGCAGAAAGGGTCCAATGCTACGAACCTGCTACAATGAAGTACCTTGGATTTTTCCCAGCCTTGATACCAGATGAAGTGAGTTCTCTTTTCTTTATATCTGTTTGCCACTGTTTTTGTGTTTTGATGAATTATGAAGTGGTGGAACTTGGGTTGCAATATGAACAGGAAAACTAAAATCTAGATGCTTCTTAAATTAATGCCAGATATTGTCTAATATTTTATACATTGATCAAGCTGGTCTGGCCTTGGTCAGGGGTGTCTAGACTCTACATACACATTTGGTACAAGAATCCTTACAATCCTTAATAATGGAAACTGACAAATCTGGTGGGTCATTTTTTTTTCCTAAGGAAAACCTTCTAGGGAAACACAAGGGATGCTTCCTCATATTTGTGGATGGAATCCCTAGTAAACCTGTTGGCATAGATCAATGGGGAGTTGAAGTAGGCACCTGCTGGCATGGAACTAGCAAAGGCCAGCAACATTTGCAACAACCGGTTGAGCTAACCCCTTGTGCTAGTGGTCAGGCATTCTTGATCAGCTGGCTTCAAATAACTCCTTTTCATGGTACGATACGATTAATATTCTCTACATGGTATACTATAAAGTTAAATTAATGATGGCGCTAATCCTGGTCATGGCAGTGAAACCACATATTCTGGGATGATAATTCATTTGCTCCTTATGAGTTTTTTTCAGTTTATGCTAATAAGAAAAGTGTTGTGACTATTTCTCTTCCATGACGTCCAGGCCTGACACTAAAATCATAGTCCATGAATGTTTCTCAAGCTTTCTTCCCACCTGTATATAAGAAAAGATTTGCATTCAATGGATGACTCATCAAATCAATGTGCACGGTGATCCATCTTACATTGATAACCACCTTCATTACTTATTGATTTTGAGATTCAGTTTCAAAAGTCACAATTTCACAGGAAGGCTTTCAAGTCATGACTAAATGCTCTCCAGGGTACAAGGGGCGGAGAGAAGAAAATAATAGCTCATAGGAGCCAACAACAGATCAGAACTTTTCATATGTTCCCACTCTCGATCTCAGTATCACACTGGAGTAAAAAGTTAAAACAGAGTTGAGATACATATTTCAAGTTTCAACTGTTTGGCAATTTTTTACATTTGCATTTCAGTGTTCACCTCTCGGCAGCTTCTTCCATTTATTTTCTTTCAGTGTCTAATTTTACATGCTAACATATGTGTAAGTACCTGCATATCAATCGCGGAAATATGATGTGTGCATATCACAACATATATTTTAGGCATTAGAATCTTAGATTTTGTGCCCATGAGCTATTTTGTGTGTAAACTCATGATTTTGTCATATTGTTCTAGCCCTAGACCTTTCTAGTGTCATATTTCAACGCTTGAAGTCCACTTTTATGTAAGGCCCTTAACACACTTTTATTAATAACTTAAGCTTCATGTTAGGGTTTTACCTATCTTTGATAGAAATAGAGGTTCATCCTTTACATTTGTATCTTTCATAATATTTTGTACTTAAAACAAGTTGCATTGGAGAAGTCTACCTTCATATAATCCAATGTTGTCATGTTTTGTAATTAAAACAAGTTTCACTAGAGAAGTCTTCCTTTATGTAATCTGGACTTGTAGGTGAATGGGTGTGCAAGTGCTCTCAACCTTGGTTTTTTGCCATTTTCTATTCATTTTCTACTATCATCTCAGTCGTTGTTAGTTTCAATTACTCATATGATTGTAGTGCTTGTGATGTTTTGGATGCACACAAATTGCAAGTGAGTACCAAAGCATCAATTGATTTTCATTCTCCTTGCACAATTATATCCTTGGGAGTTTCAAACAAAAGGTTAAGGGGTAGATCATAGTATGCCAATAAAGTTTAGCTGATTGGAAACTTTGCGAGGTTTAGAGGAAATGAGGAATGTGTTGTGAACCCTAGGTAAAAGGACCATGGGCCCGGATCTAGGTATATCCATTCACAATCTTGAAATCACAAAGGAGGAAGATGATGTTGTAAACCCTTGGGAATAGGAAATAACAACCCTTTGAACTTACCAACCACCCAAAACTTTGACTAGCCCACAATATGTTTTTGGATGTGAAGTGGAAGTGCACACTTGGTTGTGCAAGATCAAGTAAATATTCAAGGTGCTACACCTTTATAACTAGGAGAATAAATTTGTTTAGATGTCTAGATCTCTAGGAGTGATGTGCTTGCTTTCATGCATGCATGATCTTGTGGGGGGCATCTAGGAAATTTACTCATTCAAGTTGGGCGCTCTACCCTAGTCAGAATTAGGGTTAGGGTTTGATAGAATCAACGTAGGTGCTTTACTTAGTATGTCTACATACATTGTGAAACTAGGTCTCTCCTATATTATAGAGGAGAGGTAGGGTAGACCATTGAGAATATGACTTAGAGATTAAGAGAGCAATTTGTAGTTCATTCAGTCTTATTATGGGGTTTTATTCTAGAGAGTGAACTAGGGTTGTAGAGTGATTATGCTATAATGTGATAATGAGGTTTTTTGAGTGAGAAACTTGCATGCCATACCAAGATATAATTTGTCTTTTCCATGTATGGCCTGAGTGTCCTTAATGGTTAAGAACATGTGTTTCCTCCTTGGAGATCATAGGTTTGAATTTGAAGAGGGGTAGGTTATAAACACCTTTGCAAACAAAGCAACCAAATCGAAAGAACACGAAAATCAGGATGCAGCGAAAAAAAGGTTTGAAGCCAAATCAATTATTTATTTATTTTTACCATGGCGAATTGGTAACTCGTTGGAGTAATCTGGGCGAGGCCCAAGATCAAACCTAGCGATTGCTACTATAACACCAGGAGTATATCCAACAACCCATGAGCTTAGATATACCTAGGAATTTATGAGTTAGCAAGAGTCGAGACTCCACGAGGGTGGACGTGCCAACTTCTCGAGCCTTATCACAATGGGCCAAAGATGCTCCCCCCCCCTTGCGGGATTTGAAACCAAGTGGAGGGGATAACATCCCATTGCGCTAACCACTTGGTCGTCCCACGAGGAGACCCAAATCAATCATATTCACATAATGATGCTCAATCAATAATACAATAATCATAATCACCTTAAATCAATCAACCCTTACATGTAACCAAGTACATAATTAGGATAAGGAGCATGCCAAAGATGCCCCCCTGTGGGATTTGAAACCAGGTGGAGGGGATAACATCCCATTGCGCCAACCACTTGGTCATCCCACGAGGAGACCCAAATCAATCATATTCACATAATGATGCTCAATAAATAATACAATAATCATAATCACCTTAAATAAATCAACCCTAACATGTAACCTAGTACATAATTAGGATAAGGAGCATATCCTAAGATACACTTGAAGATGGTTGAGGAGCTAAAAGGCTAACAATCCCTGCCTTGATCATAAGTTTGTACAAGTGTACCGACTAGGTGTTGATTTGGGTAGATTCTAAACAGATCATGAGATATTAAAATAATTAATATTTTTAATGGAGTCCCTAAGTCTAAACTTAGGGAAAATAAAATATTAATGTGTATTAATATGAATCTGGGTTAGAATGGTCCAAAAGACATGGATCAAGCCAGATCTAATCTTAGTCGTTGATTAGGGACTTAATCTCGGCCGTTGATATGTCAACAAGAAAAGTATAAGAGGAGGCTT
>APFE031229999.1:157552-190389 GCA_000404065.3 Pinus taeda
GGGGGGGGGTATTTCTAAGCAGGACCACTAAAGATAAACAATGAGACACAAGGTGATAAGAGAGTAGCTTTAGGAGAACAATGTCTTTTGTCTTTTAAGTAAAAGAGTGATGGAGGGATCTAGAGATGAGTGCTAATCTAATAAGGGCAATGCAATTATGTAGTCGTGGACCTATCTTCGAGGGCTTGATTTCTTGTGCAATCAGTGCTGGAAATGAGGCATGGAAGCCCACTGGATCCACTTAAATTAGTTCAAAATTTTCACAAGGGCAGGCTCCAAAGGATGTTTCTTCAACTAGTTCTTAACTTCACCCTAGAATTGAAGTCAACAAGTTTACAAGTATTCTTAAGATAAATCATACAAATTATTAAGCCCCGAAACCAAGATAGAAAAGAAGAAAAGAGATGTTACCACACTAGATTCCTTCCAGGTTGTAAGTATACTCTTCAAATGGATCATGTCACTTAACCTTTGCTATGTGAAAGAATCTACACCACTTCAAGCTTGAAGAACCAAAATATTCAGCCACACATTGAAATAGAGAATCCATACACATCATATGTGCCCCAAGAAAGATGTATCTGTGAAGCTCCAAGGAGGAGAAATTCCAAGAATCCAACCATGAGTACAAACAAGGCAGGGCTACTCTTTATATAGAGTTTAGCTCAACTTCCTTTAAAACAAGATGATAACGTTATGTCCCAAATCCACAATTTGCTTGTAGATCCACCCACAATCTTTCCAAGGAGTAATAATAAATATGTTTGATAGTTTTAGATTCACAAATTAATAACTGTAAAAAAATTCCCTAAAGGGGTGGACACTCTTTCTCCAAGGACCAATCAACTCTCAAAATGGGGAATGCTTCTCTAACCAACCATCTTGAAATCTGTACCAAAGTTGTTATTGAACCCCTTTAAACTGGCTTCCCCTAAAACAAGGGTGATCCTTGAACCATGCTAACTCACTTCTTGAAATGTAGATCATGGATATGCTTTGATGATATCATGTGTAACAAACTCGCAGAGTAGAGCACTATTTCAAAATGTTCCTTGCAGCTTTCACGACCTATTATACAGGGAGCAGTCCCTGATCTTATGGCTGAAGAATCAAATCTGCCTTTTTGGGAATGTGTGCAAGGGTTTTGGGACCTTCTTTGACCGTGAACTTCTAACAGCAACCATACAGGTTCGTCATGTTATGATCCTTTGATGATGATTAAGCCTTATATTAGACTAGGTGTTTTCGAAAGATTGTGTCAAGAATGTAGGTGCTGGCACAAGTATATCCTAGAGCTGCTGCTGTTAGTAATCTTCTTCCAAATCTGTGACAGGAGATATCTTCCGGACATATACTGGAACAACAGAAATATGTCTGGTACTGGTGCATCGAAGTAGGCCTGACTCCTGAGTGATTATCGTAAAGTCACAGCAAAGAGGCTAAAGCCTAAAACAACACTGGCTGCTGCAATTATACTCCTATTCATACTATATTATTGACAGAAACCCATCAAACAGTTCATCTTGCTATGTATTTCTAAGTAGGATCACTAAAGATAAACAATGAGGCACAAGGTGATAAGAGAGTAGCTTTAGGAGAACAATGTCTTTTGTATTTTAAGTAAAAGAGTGATGGAGGGATCTAGAGATGAGTGCCAATCTGATAAGGACAATGCAACAATGTAGTCAAGGACTTATCTTGGAGGGCTTGATTTCTTGTGTAATCAGGGCTGGAAATGAGGCATGGAAGCCCACTGGATCCACTTAAATTAGTTCAAAATTTTACAAGGGAGGGCTCCAAAGGATGTTTCTTCAACTAGCTCTTAACTTCACCCTAGAATTGAAGTCAACAAGTTTACGAGTATTCTTAAGATAAATCATACAAATTATTAAGCCCCGAAACCAAGATAGAAAAGGAGAAAAGAGATGTTACCACACTAGATTCCTTCCAGGTTGTAAGTATACTCTTCAAATGGATCATGTCACTTAACCTTTGCTATGTGAAAGAATCTACACCACTTCAAGCTTGAAGAACCAAAATATTCAGCCACACATTGAAATAGAGAATACATACACATCACATGTGCTCCAAGAAAGATGTATCCGTGAAGCTCCAAGGAGGAGAAATTCCAAGAATCCAACCATGAGTACAAACAAGTCAGGGCTACTCCTTTTTTTTTTTCCCATAAGGATAAATCGTAATTATTAATGATAACAAAATTATATTTTGTAGACGCTGAGGCGCATATGCATAAAGCAGATCAAAAGACTGTTGTCAAAATAAAACCATAAAAAAATAAAGTACAAATGGGGAGGAGATCATGCTCTCCTTCCTTTTTTCTTCTCAACTTTTCGCCATTCCCCTTGTGTCGATGAGGACGAATAAAGTATGAGAGAAGTGTCCTCCACAGGGCGAGGATTTTCCTTGTCAGAATCAGAGTGGTCTGGTGTATGCTGTCTTTTGGCTCCACTGGTGTTCGTTGTTTCTGGTATCTTCTTCAGCAAAGAGTCCATTTGTTCCTGTGCTACAAATTCCTCCGTTTCTAGCGCCTTGTGTGTCTGTTTGTTTGCTATGGGGATGGTTCTCATAGCTTTCTCCTCAATAGGGACATCATCATGATCTGGTGGAGGGATAGATGCCTCTTCATCCACTGTTGCTTCGTATGGGTTCACTGTGCACTGCCAGCCTCTTGGTTTTTGCGGTTGTTTCTTGTTTTGTCTGGTTTCTTTTTTGGCTTGTGGGCAGTTGCTAAGAAGATGACCTGTTTTTTGACAGCCACGACATCTAAAGGCTGTGTTATCATAATCTAGTTGTTGATTCCATTGTGTGTTGTTATGGAGCAAAATTATGCTGTCAGGTAAACCTTGGCTAAGATCTACTTCTACACATATTTTGGCAAAAGTATGTATACCTCTTGTGATTCTTTCCATCGCATTCCCCATTGCTTCAAAGACTTTGGGCAGCCAGAAATGAAGTGGGAGGTTGTGTAACCTGACCCATAC
Source organism: Pinus taeda (assembly GCA_000404065.3). Taxonomy (NCBI): domain Eukaryota; kingdom Viridiplantae; phylum Streptophyta; class Pinopsida; order Pinales; family Pinaceae; genus Pinus; species Pinus taeda. Next base: position 160,555 of record APFE031229999.1, read on the forward strand.
CGGCATCTTGGAAACCACCATAGTATTGGCATCAAAACTTGGGAACCAGGGAGTTATGAAGAGTCCTGCATTGCCCCAGAACCATGGACCCTCATTTAGGGCCTGTTCCCTTTCCATAACCTTGTCGAATCTGACAATAAAAAAACCCTTGGAGCATAAATGGATATCACAGTTTGTTGTCCATGTGGAGTAGATCCATTGATGTAGTGCATCAGTTTTGGGCCAAAAGCCATTGAATTTGCATATGACAGCCTTTGTAAAGAAATCATTATAAAATTTGTTTACCTCAGGCAATGCGATTGTCAGTACTGGAGTCTGCATTCTTTGCTCCACAATATAGGGTCCAGGTAGATCTTGTGGTGGTGTTGGCTTGTTGCTGGCTTTCCCCTTCCCTTTGATGACATCCTTGAAAGAAGCTGTACCCTTTGAGCTGGATTCGGGGCATCCACCTCTTAGCCTCGTGCTAATTATGATGGTTGAGTCTCACTCAATTTCATAATCCTGCACTGTGTATTGGTCCTGTAAATTTTTTTCTGCATATATCAAACTTTGCATGTTTGCTGATATGCCTGTAAGTGCTTGAATCTCTTTCTTTATATCTTCTATTTGCTTCCCCTTCCAGGTTTGCTTGCAAATCATTTTCCTTGACAAGGTTCTGATAAAAATTTGTAGCAGTTCTTGGCCAGAGTCCTTGGTCGCTAGTGTTGTTCTTGGCCAAGATATTTCTGCTATTTGGGCCACCGAAGCAGTGAGGTGTTCAGGCTTTCCAAGGTCATTTATCAGATTCTCATTCCTTAAACCCAAAATTTCTGTTTGTATCAAGGAAGCCCTAATCTCCTGATGTGTGACAGATTTGCTGAGAAGAGTCTTAGTCATGTGTTTCATTTTCCCCTTGATGTTATCTTCCCTCGTCTGTCTAGAGGAGAGCAGGGGTGCGGCAAGCTGCTTGACCCCCAATCCTATACTCGCGCCCCTTTCTTGCTTGTCGGCCTCTCCCTTAATGATTTGCCTGAGAAACGCAAAGCGGTCAATAGAGGGTACACTGAAAGGGGGCAGGGATTCAACATCGCGTGCAGCCCTACCTTGTATGACTGATCCTCCCTCGTCGATTTGTACAACGTCTCGAGAAAAGATAGGGTTCGATCGAACCCTTGCAGCTCTGGTCCTTTGCAGCGCTGATCCATTACGGTGCAGTTTCTTGGTTTGTTGAGCGGCGGCGGCACTATTAGTTCCCTTTGTAACCCTAGCCATCGCGTCATCAGGGCTACTCTTTATATAGAGTTTAGCTCAACTTCCTTTAAAATAAGATGATAACATTATGTCCCAAATCCACAATTTGCTCTTAGATCCACCCACACTCTTTCCAAGGAGTAATAATAAATAAGTTTGATAGTTTTAGATTCACAAATTAATAACTGTAAAAAAATTCGTTAATGGGGTGGACACTCTTTCTCCAAGGACCAATCAAGTCTCAAAATGAGGAATGCTTCTCTAACCAAACATCTTGAAATCTGCGCCAAAGTCGTTATTGAATCCCTTTTAAACTGGCTGTTAGATGCTTCCCCTAAAACAAGGGTTATCCTTGAATCATGCTAATCCACTTCTTGAAATGTGGATTATGGATACACTTAAAATGTTCCTTGAGCTGTCACGACCTATTATACAGGGAACAGTCCCTGATCTTATGGCTGAAGAATCAAATCTGCCTTTTTGGGAATGTGTGCAGGGGTTTTGGGACCTTCTTTGATCGTGAACTTCTAACAGCAACCATACAGGTTCGTCATGCTTTGATCCTTCGATGATGATTAAGCCTTATTTTAGACTAGGTGTTTTCAAAAAATTGTGTCAAGAATGTAGGTGCTGGCACAAGTATATCCTAGAGCTGCTGCTGCTAGTAATCTTCTTCCAAACCTGTGACAGGAGATATCTTCCGAACATATACTGGAACAAAAGAAATATATCTGGTACTGGTGCATCAAAGTAGGCCTGACTCCTGAGTGATTATTGTAAAGTCACAGCAAAGAGGCTAAAACAACACTGCCTGCTGCAATTATACTCCTATTCATACTATATTATTGAAAGAAACCCGTCAAACAGTTCATCTTGCTTGGTGTGATATGGGAGACCATGGATACTTTCCAGCGAAGCTGTTCTAGGTACAAGATTTAAAAAAGGCAACAAAATTCATTCCGAAAATACAAGTTTTTGTGAAATTTCTAACTCCAGCAAATGACATTATTTCCTAGCAATATTGCTTGCTGATTTTTAATTAATTTTTCATCCTGCTGGACAACATGTACTCCTGGGATTTCAACTGGTAAATTTAATTTCCAGCAGAAACAAAACTGAACAGCCAATTTCAATTGCAGAAATACACAAAGTTTTGCTCTTTAAAATTCAACTTTTCATTTGCAAGCTTCTTCCAAGCTTACAAAGGCTTTCCCAACCTGGGAAAATCTGGCCACGAAGAAAATACAAGCTACAACAATATTCAAAAAATTTCTGAAGAAATTCTGGGCACCCAAACTGGCTGTTCAATCCTCTGAAAAAATGCTGGATTGACCCCTTGCTCTGCTGAACTACTACAGTAGCTGTATGGTCCACACGTGCAATCTGTACACATGGTTCTGTCCCCCTGTTCACGCATGTGTGACCTGCATGCGGGATCTGCGTCACATGTGAGGCTGCTTTGTCCCTTCTGTGCCTCTTGGTACTCACACGTGTGATCTCAGCCTTGCTGTGTGAATTTGCTTCTGCTGTCTGCTGGGAATGATCACTTGCTGCAGGAAAATGACTTTGGAAGAAAATCATTCTTCATCCAATCATTGAGATTTTCTTCTCACAAATTTGTCATCTCTCTTAGTCCAACCTTCTTTTTATAAGTTTGAGTTATGACCAAATCAACAACCCTATCTCCAAAGTGATTGATGGTTGAGATTAAATCTCAACTTCAATTGAGATCCATGGCTGATATTCATCTAATTCACGCATGCAAATAACCTTTGCTTCTCATTAGATTAACTCACTTTATCTTATAAAAGGGATTTACTTTAATAAATAAAGTAATTACTAAGCTTAAGAGTCAATTAGGCAACTTCCACATGCCTTGACACCTAGGCCTGTGCAGAAGTACTCGCTTGAGCTACAAACATCAACACACCCTCATAGCGAGGAAGGTATTCTACATCACTCTTAGCTTGCCCTTGTAAAACACAAACTTCCCTTTCACCAAGGGTTTGGTGAGAATGTTTGCAATCTGTTCTTTTGTGGAGATATACTGAAGCTTCATTGCTCCATTCTAGATCTTGTCTCTGATGAAGTGATATTTGATCTCAATATGCTTGGACCTGTCATGTAACACTGGATTTTCAAAGAGTATGATTCAAAATTTCTGAACTAAGGCTTTTGTAATGTAAATTGTTTAGAGATTCTTCTTTCATCCATCACATTGAGATCTTTGTTAGAAAATGTGAAGTGGCAACGTATTAATCTTATTTTCTTTAACCTTGATATTTGCTTGTGAACCTTTATTATCTTCTTCTGTTCTTTAGTTAGATCTTTTCATCAAACAATATCAAGAACAATATAGGACACAGATATATGCTCTCAGCTAGGGCAAAACCCCTCCAAGGGGAAAATCTGCTTCAAATGAGATACAAAGACGGTAGACCCAATTCCTAGACCAAGTCCTTCTCCTAGTACCAAGTCAACCCTTCCTCTCGTTCTTCCTTGACTTTGCACAATATCGCTAGTTTGCTACATACTGGAATTTTGACTTGCCGGCTTCAATACTGCAACTCGACCTGCAACTTCGACTTTGCTATTTCAGTTTTGCAACTTCAGAGGAAACCCCAATTCAACCTCCTCTTGAGACCTTCCAAGAGCAAGTTAGCTCTTCCTAAGGTCAATGAGATCTAGACGAGTTTCCTTCCTCCCGACTACAAAATGCTGCAGCTCGTCCTACTGCAACTTGGTCCTGCAACTTCGGCCTCTTATTGGAGCCCAGAAACCCTAGAATTTCACACGCGTGAGAGAGATAGAGCCCAAAAACAAAGAAATTTTGTCCTTCTTTCTTCTTGATTTTCGCTCTCCTTTCAGCTTCCTAGCTATAGGTCAAACCCTTTCTTGATAGATGGAACTTGTGAGTGAATGTCTCCAAATGAGGTCAAACTGCTCTTTTATATAGGCTTCTCAAGGGGTTGAATTCCCTCCTTTAGGCCGACTTGATGTTCTCAGGGCTGACTTGTACTCTTGGAGATTCCAAGACTCTAGATTCAAAAATAATTCTTTTTACAATTACAAATTGCCCAGAGGGGACTTATAGGCATGATGTTGACTCCTTTGACTCATGACAATAAATCATAAGACTTAACAATCCCTATACTTACGAAGAACATTCTTTTACCTAGAAGACCATCATAATGAGCATGAAACCCATGCTTTAATAATAATAAATTTCTTTTCTTTTTCTTGTTTGTTACATAGGATAATTGAAATGAATATAAAAATTATGAAGACCGAAACTAGTTACATTTCTCAACACTCCCTCTTAATTAGGGAGGTATTCATAGTTGTACAATGTACAACTATTACAACATGATATCTCAAATTGAAGAGTTCTCACAAGAAGAGTCGATTGGTAAGCCATACTATAAGAATCATCATTATGACCAACACTGTCTCTTAGGCCTAACTAGACAAGCTCTTCTTTAATCAAGAGCATTATGCTGGGAGGCTTTACGTGTGATACCACACTACCTCTAGAAGGCACATACCCCATCCGGATGTCAACAAGGTATGCCTTTATAGGAATATTCTTATCTTGGATCTCCAAACTTGAGTCCTCAAAGAATATCGGTCCTCTTCGATCACTCTTCTCCTGGATTCCTGTCCTATCCTCAAAGAGTGTCGGTACCTTTCATTTCTGTTGAAGAAAAATGTAACTAGGTTCGGTATTTGTAAAATGTAATTTTGATCTTTGTACTTGTCAAGAAAAAGAAATATTCTTTGTAAACTATATGAATGAGTTTCTTGCTCATTCCATAGGTCTAGGAAAGTCAAAGAGTCAAAATCATGTTAAAGAGCTCTTCTTGAGCATTTATGTAATGCACATGGGTCAACCTAGTGTCAAGTAGCCCTCCAAGACAAGCACCATTCTCCAAAGAAGAAGTTTGCTAGCGAAAACGATGAGAAGATAGTCAAGACGGCTTCAATGTATATATAGATGACATGTCGACTCAACAAAAGGACACAACAGTACACTGGCTCATGTCGGCTTGCATACATGGTCAAATAACTATATGTATATGCAAAATACATGGTCAAATAACTATATGTATATGCAACTAAGAATGATCAACGAAGACACGGGACCTTGGATCACTCTGAAACTTCGGGATATTATCTCAGTGATACTAAACAGTAACATACTCGACATATGATCTCGGTGATACAAAACAAGTGATAGAATTTTGGTATATGACCTCAAAGGGTGCTCTTTTTCAGTGACAGAGAAGGACACTCTGTCTTGGCATCCCTATACGATCTCCACGCAAACACTACCTCGGCACTCCTGTCATCACCATCTTGGTGGATCCGGTGGATACTCTATCTCATTGGCAACAATCTAAGTATCATACTCTTGGCACACCTATGACGAAGAAGGATCATGTAATATAGTCCCGGGTTGCTGTATAACATACAAAACACAGTCTTGTGAATACAAACACAGTCATGTGAGTTATATCCTTGGCATACAAAACATAGTCCTGTACTGAACACAGTCATATGACATCTTAGTCACAAGTCTCAGTGTAGCTGTGTAATATACTCAACGCAATCACACTGAATGAAGTTATAATAAATCTCTGTTGCAGTTACAATTATGATTTTCATGATTCTCAAGAAGATAAGGAGAATCTCGGCAATAGAGCAACAACAATGAACTAGTTGACATTATAAAGATCTCATTGAAGGAACAACAATACAACAACAATGATGATATTTACAGTGACAAAGAAGAGGAGTGGTGTCTTGGTCTTGGAGTGGCTCAGGAAGTCAAGGGTCGTGGTCTTGGTGTTCATCAATAAGAATCTCTATAAGAAAAATTTTGTGCGGGTTTTCCTCTCCAAGAGGGAGAGGTTTTAGCCCTGGCAGAATGCCATATCTTTGCTTTGATAGCTATTTGTTGAAGTAAGAAATACACACACTAATGATAATAAGAAAAAGATTGTGCTAATGATCTAAAGACTAATTGCCTCACAAGTAGTTATCATGATAAGAAGAATCTCATTAATTCAATCTGCTCTAGATTCTTCAGCACTTCCCTGGGTGTTATATCCTCAAGGAAACCACAAATGCTTATCCAATCCTTCACCATTCTTTCTTCACCATCTGAAGAAGAAAATGCACGTGATGTTCACCACCACTTCCTCTCAACCAGAGAGGACATCCCTATTCTCCCTTAATCTTGAGAATAGAACTTTGCTCCTTATTCTAGGAGACTCCTTTGCTCCCTCTCAAAACCACAGGAGATACCTGACTTCTTTTCAATAGTGGAAGCCAAAACCACAAACCTTACTGCTTGTCTTGATCTTCATAAATACATGGCTCCCTCTTTCTTCTGCATCTCTTGCATCAAGCTTGCTTTCTTTCAAGGTATCATGGAGCCATCTTCACTCTTCGTTCTTGTGACAGGATCTAGGTCATCTCTCTTGCTCATCACTTTCTTCTTTGATACGAAGGCATCGCATTGAGCCTTCCCAAACTTCAAGCTTGATCATGGCTTCTTTATGAAAGTGATCTCCTTTGACCTTCAAGTTATCTTCTCGCACACCTACCCTTTCAATCCGAAGATGGATTCATCTTTCGTAGTTGCCAAGTACCAGATATTGAGCTTCCCTCAATATCCCTCGTCCTTATAGTTGAGCTTGCCTCAATTGCCTTCATGTATTTTTGCAACATCCTTTCCAGGTAGCAAGATAATACGTTAAATAGATAACCAACCATAAATGAAATAGACTTACCTTACCATGATGACCTTATCGTTCCATCAACATCCTTATTGACCATTTCCACTAGATACTTCATGCATTAGAGTGCCCAAGGATTGAACTTGATTACCAAGTTACAACTTTTTCTTTTCAGAGATTATGTTGGGTGTTAATTATCATCTCACATATTCTAGAGAAAGTTCTAATCTTTTATGCATTCTTAGGTAAGTCAAATTCTATTCTTTTTCCAACATCATAAATACTTAAGCACATTTTTATTGTCAACTTTCTTCTACAATATTTCTGTACATATGAATCTTATCCAAAGTTTACTAACATGCATTACTATGCTTTTATCCAACCATCTATCTTTATGACCTTGACGTGACCCTTCAACTTGACCCATTGCATTCCTTCATCTCTTTACCAATATTGATTCCACATTACATGGAATGTCTACTTTCCTTGTCATGATGCTTTTCCCAAGGACCTTCAAAATGATGGTCCTTCTCAGATCATGATGATTTTCTAATATAATGCTAGATAATACTTGGATGAACAATATGAAAAAATGGTCTAACATTATATCCTAGTTGATCTCTACTAAGCAACTTAAACATGTAAATTCCAAACATGCTAATGCTTCTATCTTATGATGCATATGCAAAACATATCATCTAAAAGAAAAATTAATATTCATAAAGAACCTAGAAGTTAGTGAACCTTCTTTAGTAGTAAAGATCCTTCACTTCTTCCTTCTTTGTCTTCTTCTCAGGTTCTCCCACTGCTTCGACCACATGAGCTTCATTCCTTTCCTTTCTCTTGTTGTTTGGTTGATTTCGACAGTCCCTCTTATAGTGTCCAAACTCATTGCACTTGAAGCATTGAACCTTGGAAATGTCTTTCTTTTTGGACTTACCAAACTTTCCCCCCTTCACCTTTTTGACTCGCTAAAAAGGCTTGAGATTGCTCATTTGATCCAATATCATCCTTGACCTTGATCCTTGATTCTTCCAATATGCATTGGGCCCACAACTCATCAAAGGGAGTTGAATCCTTCTTGGAGTAGATACTTGTTGCAAAGTTGCTCCATTCTGGTGGAAATGCATTAGAACACATATTGTCACTTTTGAATCAGTAACTGGTTCCCCAAGTCCTTGCAAATGGTCTCTTAGATGAGAGACTCTCATGAGAAAGGATGCCATATCCTCATCCTTTGATTTCTTCATTCTATATAACTGATTCTGCAAAGACATTTTCTGTCCTGTTGTACTTATAGAGTACAAATTCACTAGCTTGTCATACATTGCCTTGGAAGTCTTCAAGTTTGCAACTAATGGAACAAGAGAATCCTTAATTGTTTCGTGTATGATCCTTTGTGCTTTTACTTGCCCTTTCTTGTACTTCGCTAGTTCTTGTGTCCTTTCTTTGCTAGATTCAATAATTTGCCCAGTGACATATTCCATCACTTCTTGTTTTGTGACTATCAAGTCAATTTTTTTCTTCCATGTTAGATACTTTGATGCGCTAATGAGCTTATTGCTCTCTTTGTAGAGAGTACTCACATAACTTGAAGATTCAACCATGTTGTAATAGTATGATACATACTTGATGACCAAGATTCTTCCTGATGATGTCTCCAACCTTCTTGATGCCTTCAAGATCTTTGAGGAGACTTCCTTGAAAGATGTTCCCTAGGATTCTTCCACCAACAACTTCCAAGATTGATGCCTTCCAAGTAGACTTCTTCTTGCGAGATGGACACCCTTCGATTGATGTAGTCCTTGATCTTCTTTAATGTAGAAACCCTAGAGCAAAAGGTCTTCTACCAACAAATCTTTAACTAGATTCCTTCAAGAGATAATCTTCCTTGTAGTCTTGTTCTTCAGGCTTTGAGTCCATTCCCCTTAAGTGAATCCTTCTGGTGTCCTTCTAGCTGCCTTCTCTTGTTCACTTTAGCTCTGAAACCATGTTAGAAAATGTGAAGTGGCAACTTATTAATCTTATTTACTTTAACCTTGATATTTGCTTCTGAACCTTTATTATCTTCTTTTGTTCTTTAGCTAGATCTTTTCATCAAACAATATCGATAACAACAAAAAAATAGAGGACATAGATATAGGCTCTTAGCGAGGGCAAAACCCCTCCAAGGGGAAAACCTAATAACTCTTCTTTTCTTAGAATCAGCTTCAAATGATCCAGGTGGATGTTGGTGGCCACCCACCTATTCCACTTGGACCCCCACAATTGTCTCTTTTAGATTTTCAGTTTCCTTATTTAGCACAATTTACTATTTTTAGCAGTTTTTCGGGTCCTGAACTTTCGGAGCCATTTTGAGGCCCTAAACGACGTTTTTTTGGGAAACCTGGGAGCAACAAACAAATGTTGCCCTTCCCAAAGTTGTAGTCCTCGGATAGATCTTTCTAACGAGCTACTGTGTGCGTCAAACGAAGATCGTATCCCAAAGTTACGACCTCGGGAAGTTGATGTACCAATTTACCCAAACGAGGCCCACAATTTGGCGTTTCATTTCCTAGGGTTAGGTTTTTGGATGTTTAGGGTTTTCCATTATTTCTCAACAATAAATAGGCCTTTGAGCCTCATTGTAACACAGTTCAGAGGCATGTAGTCGCCACATCTCTTCTCAGAGATAAGCTACCATTGCCCTAGCTGGTTTATTTCCATTTCTGTTTGTAAGCATTTTTTAGTACTTTACATTAATGAAATGAAGTATTATTCCCCCTGCATCTTTGTGTTTATGGTTATTTCTGTAATTTGTTGCGTTCTTATTTAAATATGGATCAGTGGTATCAGAGCAGTCTGCTCTTTGTTTGTTTTTCTTTGCATGTCCCCAACGAGGTCGGGATATAAGGAGTTAGGGCTTGAACTAGTCGAACTTTTGCATGGTCAGCCTCGCAAATCCTGACGGCCTCCCATGGCGGATAAAAATAAAGACGAGGGGGCAGGAAATCCTATCAAAATCTTGCTCGAAGAAGCCCTTGAGGGACAAAGGAACCTGATGCTGAAAAACTTTGCCCAGATCCTTTAGCGGCTACCAAAAGGCGACAAACTGACTTCCAACAACTACTCTAGAAATGCCACACCCTTTAAGGTACAGGTTAATTTTGAAATCCCCATATTCGAGGGTCAAATAGACGTAGATGCCGAGATAAATGGTTAAATCTGTTAGAGGGTTATTTTTCTGTTCATGATTTTTCCAGTTGGGAAAATATTATTCTTGCTCTTCTCAAAGCAACCCCCCATGTATAGGACTGGTGGGAAAACTATTACGAGTAGAAGAATGAAAGTATGGGCTCACTTTTTTCAGGTGCACCCACTTGGAATTCATTTCGGGATGCCATCAAGGAGCAGTGCTATGAGGACAAATACATAAAGTGGACCACACTGCGGTAGGGAAGGGACCAAGATTTGCTGAAATTCACAAACATTTTTCATACCCTTCGCACACAGTTGGGTATCAAGGATTCTGAGTTGCATTTGGTACCCAAATACTGCGGCTGCCTACATAGATACATCCAGGACAAGATGGAGTCCCTGAACATCTCCTCGCTTAGCACCGCAAAAGTTTAAACAAAAGAAGCGAGACTTTAGATCTGCAAATCCGAAGAACAAAGGACAAAGCCAAGGCGCGGGGCAACCCAAGACAACCCACCGAAGCCACAAGAAAAGAAAAACACCACGAAGTCAAATGACACAGGAAAGTGGTGTGAGTTCCATAAGAGCCCCACTCACAACACAAGTGAGTGTCGGACCAAGTAGTCACTGGTGGCTGAGTTGAAGGCTTCAGAATCAGATGCATGTTCCGACCCTGAGTCAGAACCCGATAAGGTGAATGGCAAAGGGAAGCAGATCATTGATGCAGAGCCCAACGCCACTGTTGCCACCGCCAAGATCCAGAAGAATGAGCCCGAAGATTCAGAGGAGGGGGGGCGACTTTTCCACTCACAAATGTGGGTGAAGGGTTCGCCGCTGCAATTCATTGTTGATAGTGGGAGCCAAAAGAACCTCATTTCAGCAGAGGTCGTGAAGCGGTTGGGGCTACCGACTATACCACACTCGCAACCATATAACATCGGGTGGCTTCACCAAGGATGAGATCTCTGAGTTCGCCAAAAGTGCCGCCTTCCCTACAACATCAAGCCCTTCACAGACAAGGTATTGTGTGATGTTGCACCTCTTGATGTTTGTGATGTATTATTAGGCCAGCCATACTTATGGAGGCGACATGTTGTGTATGAGTCAAGGTCTCGCGCTGTTATTATTACTTTGGGTAATTCATTATACAGGATACCGGAGGTAGCCCCACCTACCGCTACCTCTTTGATCTCTGCTAAAAAATGCAGTAAGATCATCTCATAGACTAGGAAATTTATTTTCTGTCTGGTCCACTCCAAAGTAAGGGGAAGATCGTCGCCACATCCATGACCCTTGCAAAGGGTTCCTCCACGCAGCAACAACAGCAAAGGGATACGGTCATGAAGGAACACAAGAACAACTTCTCCTCACCCACACGCGTACCATACAAGTTTCAAGTGGGCGACAAAGTCTGGTTGAATCTGCAGAAGGAACGCCTTACAAGAGCTCATCAGAAGCTCAGACCACTTCGACATAGTCCTTACACCATTACGAACGCTGTGGGAAACAATGCTTTGGAGCACAACATTTCCCCATTCCTTCGCTTGCACCGAGTGTTCAATGTGGACCGCCCTCGACCATGCTTCCCACCATTACTGGACACATTAGAGGTTGCAGAACAACTCACCAGGCACCCAGCTCAACAGAAGTTTCCTCATCTCATGGAGGAACTCAACGTAATGGGGACCATTGCTTCCTAAGGGGGGAGGAATGATCCAAGTGGATGTTGGTGGCCACCCACCTATCCCACTTGGACCCCCACAACTGTCTCTTTCAGTTTTTCAGTTTCCTTATTTGTAGCATAGTTTACTATTTTTAGCAGTTTTTTCGGATCTTGAACTTCTGGAGCCGTTTTGAGGCCCTAAACGACGTTTTTTGGGAAATCTGGGAGCAACATGGGTCCATGGACCGATGTTGCTCTTCCCAGAGTTGTAGTCCTCGGATAGATCTTTCTAACGAGCTACTGTGCGCGTCAAACGAAGATCGTATGCCAAAGTTACGACCCTGGGAAGATGATGTACCAATTTACCCAAACGGGGCCCACAATCTGGCATTTCATCTCCTAGGGTTAGGTTTTTGGATGTGTAGGGTTTTCCACTGTTTCTCAACAATAAATAGGCTTTCGAGCCTCATTGTAACACAGTTCAGAGGTATGTAGCCGCCACATCTCTTCTTAGAGATAAGCTACCGTCGCCCTAGCTGGCTTATTTCCATTTCTGTTTGTAAGCATTTTTCAGTACTTTACATTAATGAAATGAAGTATTATTCCCGCTGCATCTCTATGTTTATGGTTATTTCTGTAATTTGTTGCATTCTTGTTTAAATCCGGATCAGTGGTATTAGAGCGTTCTGCTCTTTCTCTATTTTTCTTTGCATGTTCCCAACGAAGTCGGGATATAAAGAGCTAGGACTTGAACTGGTCGAACCTTTGCAAGACCGGCCTCGCAAATCTCGACGGCCTCCCATGGTGGATGAAAAGAAAGACGGGGGGCATGAGACCCTATCAAAATCTTGCTTGAAGAAGCCCTCTAGCGACAAAGGAACGCGATGATGGAAAATTTTGCCCAGATCCTTCAGTGGCTACCAAGAGGTGACACATCGACTTCCAACAGCTACTCTGGAAATGCCACACCCTTTAAGGTACAAGTTAATTTCTAAATCTCCATATTCGAGGGTCAAATAGACGCAGATGTCGTAGATAAATGGTTAAATTTGCTAGAGGGTTATTTTTCTGTTCATGATTTTTCCAGTTGGGAAAATATTATTTTCGCTCTTCTCAAAGCAGCCCTCCACGTCAAGGACTGGTGGGAAACCTACTGCGAGCAGAAGGATGGAAGTACGGGCTCACTTTTTTCATGCGCACCCACTTAAAATTCATTCTGGGATGCCATCAAGGAGCCTACCCTATCAAAAGCTACGAGGACAAATACATAAAGTGGACCACGCTGCGGCAGGGAAGGGACCAAAATGTGCCGGAGTTCAAAAACATTTTTCATACCCTTCGCACACAGTTGGGTATCAAGGATTCTGAGCTGCATTTGGTACTCAAATACTGCGGCTGCTTACATAGATACATCCAGGACGAGATGGAGTTCATGAACATCTCCTCGCTTGTCACGGCATACCAATATGCTGTCAAAATTGAGCAAAAGTTTAAACAAAAGAAGCGAGACTTCGGATCTGCGACTCCAAAGAACAAAGGACAAAGCCAAGGTGGGGTAACCCAAGACAACCCATCGAAGCCACAAGAAAAGAAAAACACCATGAAGTCAAAGGACACAGGAAAGTTGTGTGAGTTCCATAAGAGCCCCACTCACAACATAAGTGAGTGTCGGACCAAGCAGTGGCTGGTGGCTGAGTTGAAGGTTTCAGAATCAGATGCATGTTCCGACCCTAAGTCAGAACCCGACAAGGGGAATGGCAAAGGGAAGCAGATCATTGATGAGGAAGCCCAGCGCCACTGTTGCCACCGCTAAGATCCAGAAGAATGAGCCTGAAGATCCAGAGGAAGGGGAGCGACTTTTCCACTCACAAATGTGGGTGAAGGGTTCGCCGCTGCAATTCATTGTTGACAGCGGGAGCCAAAAGAACCTCATTTCAACAGAGGCAGTGAAGCGGTTGGGCCTACCGACTATACCACACCCGCAACCATATAACATCGGGTGGCTTCACCAAGGACGTGATCTTCGAGTTCGCTAGTAGTGCCGCCTTCCCTACAACATCAAGCCCTTCACAGATAAGGTATTATGTGATGTTGCACCTCTGGATGTTTGTGATGTATTATTAGGCCAACCATACTTATGGAGGTGACATGTTGTGTATGAGTCAAGGCCTCGCGCTGTTATTTTTCCTTTGGGTAATTCATTATACAGGATACCGAAGGTAGCCCCACCTACCGCCACCTCTTTGATCTCTGCTAAGAAATGTAGTAAGATCTGGTCCACTCCCAAAGTAAGGGGAAGATAGTTGCCACATCCATGACCCCTGCGAAGGGTTCCTCCACGCAGTAGCAGCAACAGCGGGTTACGGTCATGAAGGAACACATCAAAAACTTCTCCTCACCCACAGGGGTACCGCACAAGTTTCAAGTGGGCGACAAAGTCTGGTTGCATCTGTAGAAAGAATGCCTTACAAGAGCCCATCAGAAGCTCATACCACTCCGACATGGTCCTTACACCATTACCAAGGCTGTGGGAAACAATGCTTTGGAGCACAACATTTCCCCATTCCTTCGCTTGCACCAAGTGTTCAATGTGGACCTCTCTCGACCATGCTTCCCACCATTACTGGACACATCAGAGTTGCAGAACAGCTCACCAGGGATCCAACTCAACAAAAGTTTCCTCATTTCATGGAGGAACTCAATGCAATGGCGACCATTGCTTCCTAACAGGGGAGGAATGATCCAGGTGGATGTTGGTGGCCACCCACCTATCTCACTTGGACCCCCACAACTGTCTCTTTTAGTTTTTCAATTTCCTTATTTGTACCACAGTTTATTATTTTTAGCAGTTTTTCGGGTCCTGAACTTCTGGAGCTGTTTTGAAGCCCTAAACAATGTTTTTTTGGGAAATCTGGGAGCAACAGGGGTCCATGGACCAATAACCGATGTTGCTCTTCCCAAAGTTGTAGTCCTTGGATAGATCTTTCTAATGAGCTATTGTGCACGTCAAACAAAGATCGTATGCCAAAGTTACGACCCTGCGAAGTTGATGTACCAATTTACCCAAACAGGGCCCACAATTTGGCGTTTCATCTCCTAGGGTTAGGTTTTTGGATGTTTAGTGTTTTCCATTGTTTCTTAACAATAAATAGGCCTTCAAGCCTCATTGTAACATAGTTCAGGGGCATGTAGCCACTACATCTCTTCTTAGAGATAAGCTACCATCGCCCTAGCTGGTTTATTTCCATTTCTGTTTTTAAGCATTTTTAAGTACTTTACATTAATGAAATGAAGTATTATTCCCGCTGCATCTCTATGTTTATGGTTATTTCTGTAATTTGTTGCATTCCTGTTTAAATTCGGATCATCAAATGAGATACAAAGACCCAATCCCTAGGCCAAATCCATCTCCTCGTACCAAGACAACCCTTCCTCTTGTCCTTCCTTGATTATGCACAATATTGCTACACACTGCAACTTTGTCTTGCTAGTTTCAATACTGCAACTCGACCTATAACTTTGACCTTGCAATTTCAGTCTTGCAATTTCTGAGAAAAACCTTAATTCAACCTCCTCTTGAGACCTTCCAAGAGCATGTTAGCTCTTCCTAAGGTCAACAAGATCTAGACAAATTTTCCTTCCTTCCAGCTGAAAATGTTGCACCTCATCCTATTGTAAGTTGGGCCTGCAACGTTGGCCTCTTACTGGAGCCAAAAAACCCTAGAATTTCGCATGTGTGAGAGAGATAGAGCCCAAAAACAAAGAAATTTTGTCCTTCTTCTTTCTTCTTGATCTTCTCTCTCCTTCCAAATTCCCAATTACAGATCTAATTCTTTCTTGATAGATCGAACTTGTGAGTGAGTGTCTCCAAATGAGGTTGAACAACTCCTTTATATAGCCTTCTCAAGGGGTCAAATTCCCTCCTTTAGACTGACTTGATGTTCCTAGGGCCAACTTGTACCCTTGGAGATTCCAGGACTTTTTAGATTAAAAATTAATTCTTTTTACAATTACAAATTGCCCAAAGGGGTCTTATAAGTATGATGTTGACTCTTTTGACTCATGACAATAAATGCTAAGACCTAACAAACCCTAGAAGCACGAAGAACATGCTTTTACCTAGAAGACCATAATGTGCATGAAACCCATGGTTTAATAATAATCATTTCCTTTTCTTGTTTGTTACATAGGATACATATTGAAATGAATACGACAATTATGAAGATTGAAACTAGTTACATTTCTCAACAGTTTCAAACCAACTAATGTGATTCATGAATAGGACATAATGATGAAGAAAATCTGATTAGGCTTAAAGATTAAATAGGGGAGGGACCCTACGATTCAATGGGCTAGGTCAAAGAAAGTAAAAAAATATAGCCATTAGACAAATAATAATTCAAAGAAAAACATAATTCTCTAATAATTATTAATACAAATACAAATACTATATCAACCTTACTAATACTATTATTTAATAAAAAGGTTAATTATTTATTATTAATACTATTATTTAATGATAAGGTTATTTATTATTATAATTATTTAATAATAAGGTTAATTATTTATTATTGATACTATTATATAATAATATTAAATAGTATTATATTAATTAATACAAATAAAAATACCATTAATGAATACAAATACAAATAATATTATTATATTAATCAATACAAATACCATCCTATTATTTGATACAAGTACTATTATATATGTTAGTTTTTGTAGCATCGGATGTGTTCTAGCCACGAAATTTGGTGGAGAGGCTAGAATACATGAGATCTCCAAAACCCAGAAATTGTTTCTGGAAATTCCACCTAGAGATGACTTAATTAGATTATTAACCAATTTTTTTAATGTTTCATAAGTCTAAAGTTAGGAAATCTAGTTAATTAATCAAAATTAATTAAGTCAAGGTGAGAATTCTAAGTTAGGAAATCTAGTTAATTAATCAAAATTAATCAAGTCAAGGTGAGAATTCTCTAGAAACTCACATAGATTGATTCGGAAATGATCTGAGCCATCGATTAAGATTTAATCTTGGCCGTTGGAGTCCCAACAGGAAGATATAAGAAGGGATCGATGTGGTGATGGAGAACACACCAGAGTAGATACTTAGTTGCCCAGGCAGTTCGATTTTCTTAGTAGCAGACTCAACAGAGAAGATAGAGCCAGAGGGTGAGTAGCAGGTGGTAGAGAAGGTCAACAACATTTCTGGGAGAGGCAGTGAGAGGTAGGCCGAAATTCCTAGAGGGCATTGCGCAGAGGTTGACACAGAAGGATCTGCGTGTGGCTAGGGAGACAATTTCGGGGACAAAAATTAGTTGTGAGGTGAGGGAAAATTCTCACAATAATTTTGCCAGTATTTTTCCTCAGATTAGATTGCCAGTAGAGCATCTAAATTATTGTACTTAGAATTGCTGCTAAAGAATAATAATGAAACCCTCATCTGCTGCATTGATTTTCCCAAGTTGGGTTTTTCCGGGGACAATTGTCCAAAAACAATTGTGTTAAATTTTTGTGTGTGTGCAAGAATTTCTCAGTTTCCAGTATTTTATTTTCCGCATTATTTTTATGGTGAAAATTGCAGTAGAGAATTATTTGTTGTTTGTATGTGCAAATAAATTGTTAAATTAAATTAACAATTAAGAGAATAATTTCCAATTACTGCAATAGATGAAATTTTCACATGGTATCAAAAGCGTGAGTGATCAGTCGGGAAGCTCAGAAGTGGAGAAGGGAATTTCATTGTTTAGTAGGAACAACAGGCCGAAATTCCTAGAGGTTGCGCAATTCATTGACAGGCAGATCGAATCATTGGGGTAGGAATTTGATTTTCAATTGTAGGATTGCAGAAAATTCGAGTTGCCTGGGTTAGTGATTCCAACAGTCAGAGGGAGCAACGACAACTCATATTTTCGTTGAGAAGATTCCTTGGTTGGACACAGAGGTTTTTGCAGCAGTTTGGAGTTGCAAAATCAACGTCGGGTGGAAAGAAGAATAACACAGTAAATTCTTCAGTATGACCATGGACATAATTGACATTCAGGAGGCTTCAGATCTATCTTCCAGGTTGGAGGACGAATTTGCTTGCTTGTCAGGATCAACTTCACAGGGTGTCTGGTATATAAAGAGTGGAGCATCAACTCATATGACAGGGGTTAGAGAATATTTCTCTAGCTACAAGGAAGAACAAATGGACTTCTAGATGACGATGGAAAATAGAACAAAGTGTACTCCTGTAGGGAGAGTCAATTTTCAGTGGGGGTTAGGAGCAAGCACTAGTGCTACAGATGTATTGCATGTGTCAGGATTGGGTATGAACTTGATTTCAATATCCCAACTACAGGATAAGGGATATGATATCCACTACGTAGGAAAGAAAATGTTTGTCAAACACTCAAGTTGGAAGAGGGTAAGACAAATCGGAGTTCGAAGCAACAAATTATACAGATTGCAACTCGACTCTCCAATGGCACTAATTGGCAATGACAGTAGCAATGGGAAGGAACTAAATGAGTTATGGCATAGGAGAATGGGACATTTACACCATGGAGCACTCAAGATGCTCATGGGAAACAGTAACAAGGGTTCCAGAACTTGGCACTGAACACGATGATGTGTGCAGAGGATGTGTACTTAGGAAGTATGCTAAGGCAAACATTCCCAAGAAGTGACAACAAAGCATATGGCGTGTTAGGACTTATACATTCAGATATTTGTGGCTCGATGTCCACTAGAGCTCTTAATCGTGCCGATTATTTCGTCACTTTTATTGATGACCATTCCAGAAAAACCTGGATCTACTTCTTGAAGACCGAAGATGCGGTCTTCAATTGTTTTAAAGAGTTTAAGGCTCTCCTGGATAATGCGACAGGGAAGAAGATCAAAGTGCTTTGCTCAGATAATGGTGGAAAATATATTGATAATGAATTCAAAGTTTTTTGCGCGAAGGAAGGCATCAAAAGAGAATTGACAACTCCGTATAATCCACAACAAAATGGGGTAGTGGAGCGGAAAAATAGAAGCATAGTTGGGGCTGCAAAAGCTATGTTATATGACCAGGATTTGCCAGGTTTCTATGGGCAGAAGTATGTAACATGACAGTGTATATTCAGACCAAGACTCCTCATAGCGCATTGGGGAAGAAAACGCCAAAAGGGGTCTTCACAGGGAAGAAGCCAGAAGTGAGTCATTTTAGGATCTTTGGCAGCATTGCCTATTGCCACGTGCTAGATGAGAAGCGCACCAAATTGGATCAGACTGTAGAGAAGGGGTTTTTCGTTGGGTATAGCGAGACCTTCAAGGCATATAGGATCTACATTCCTAGCAATAGGAAGATTGTAGTAAGACGAGACGTAAAGTTCATGGAAGATCGAGCTTTTAAGAGATATCGTGAGGTGCTTGCAAGCGATTAGATTCAACCAAATGAAGCTCCATTGGTCCAGCCACAGGGGCAACCTGTGGGACAGTCATAGGGATCTAGTACAGTAACCAGTACTAGCAGTTCCTCAAGAGCAGGAAATCCAGTGAGATATCAGGAAACGGAGTAGCAGGGGAAGGATGAGGAAGAGTTGGTAGAACCTCCCAATACTAGTGGTCGAGCCAGTAGAGAGGTTCTTTAGACATTGAGAGATGTAGAGGAGTTTGTTGGAGCTCCTAGGAGGAGCAAAAGAGAGCGCAAGCAACCTGACAGATATCAAGAATTGGTAGCTCAGGTTGCAAAACCTTCCAGCTTTTAGGAAGCCGCTCAACATCAAATATGGGTAGATGCCATGGTAGAAGAATACAACTCTATCATGATGAATGATGTTTGGGAGGTGGTGCCGAGGCCTGAGGACAATACAACTGTAGGTTCTCGTGGATCTACAAGATCAAGTATGCTGTAGATGCCAGTGTGGAGAAGTACAAGGCTAGGTTTGTGGCAAAGGGGTATGCACAAAAAGATGTGAATAGATTATGAGGAGACCGTCGCTCCAGTTGCCAGATACACCTCTATTCGGTCAATTATATCTCTAACAGCTCAGATGGGATGGGAGATTCCCGAGTTGGACGTTAAGACAACATTCTTGAACAGGGTGATAGAGGAAGAGGTGTATATTGAACAACCTGAGGGCTTCGAGACTCATGAGTAGTGTGCAGATTGAAGAAAGCCTTATACGGGCTCAAGCATGCTCCCAGGGCATGGTATGGTCGGATCGACAACTACTTGCGACAGATGGGATTGGTTAAGAGTGACGCAAATCCCAACCTTTACTATTTGATGGTAGAGGGTGAGCCACTCATCCTAGTATTGTATGTGGATGATTTTTTCTTGACAGGGTCATCAAGGCTCATAGAGGACTGCAAGAGGGACCTGGAAACAAAGTTTGATATGAAGGATTTGGGGTTGATGCACTATTTCCTGGAATTAGAAGTGTGGCAGAAGGATCGGGAGATCTTCCTTGTGCAGGGAAGATACACTACAAACATTTTGAAGAGATTCAACATGCAGGATTGTAGACCCATGTCTAAGCCCATGATCATGATTCACCAACTAGAAGAAACTAGATGCATCAGATGACAAGGATGTCGACCCCACCTTGTATAGACAACTTATTTGTTCTCTCATGTATTTGGTCAACACTAGGCCAAATATTTGCTTCATAGTCAATACCCTTAGTCAGTTTATGGTAGAGCCGAAAAGGGTACATTGGGTAGCAGCGAGGCACATTTTGAGGTATTTGCGTGGCACAATCAAGTATGGGTTGAGATATACTCAAGGGGATGATGTCAGATTATGTGGATTCTCAAATGTAGATTGGGCAGGCAGTTCAGTGGACAGGAAAAGTACCTCTGGGTATTGCTTCAACGTTGGATTAAGGATGTTTTCTTGGTGTAGCGGGAAGCAAAAGTCAATAGCATTGAGCTCTGCAGAAGCTGAGTATATGGCAACAAGCATAGCTACACGCGAAGCTAAATGGCTTCGGAAGCTACTAGTAAGCTTGTTCAAGCAGAGGATGGAGCCGACCAGTGTCTACTGTGATAATCAGAGTTGCATTAAGCTCTCTGAGAATCTAGTGTTTCATGACAAGTCGAAACACATAGATATTCAATGTCATTTCATCTGAGATTTGTGTACAACGTGGAGCGGTCCAGCTACAATATGTTCCCATAGCAGAGCAGGTTGCAGATATACTCACGAAAGCTCTAGGGAGAGTTAAGTTCATCTATTTCAGAGAACAAATGGGTATGGTGGAGAACCCGTTTTAGTAGCAGGGATAGATTATTTAGGATGCCTCTCAGTTGCAACAACAACAAATGAGAGGGAGTTGTAGTGTTGGCAGCAGTATGGCAGTGTCAGCAGCAACACAGATGCAACATCAGAGTTGCGTAGTAGTTGGTGGGCAATACAACTAGATGTCAACAACGTGACAAGAGGTGATACAGAGACAGGGTGTTATGACAGGATGTACAACACTAGAGAGAACATAGTCCTCGCTAAGGAGTGTTAGTTTCTGTAGCATTGTATGTGTTCTAGCCACGAGATAATGATCTGGAGGAAGTTTTCCAATTCCGGAGAGGCAAAGAGAGAAGGCCGAATTATTTCTCCTAGAGGTTGTGCGGGGCCCTTGCAGAGCCTCAAAGATGCAGTTCGATTTAGCGGAGCTAGAAGTGGATTCAGTTGTTAGTAGCTAGAGGCTAGGAAGATTTCCAGGAGGCTAGGAGGATCGTTTCCAAAGCAACAATAGACAAGATGACGTGAGTAGCAGTAGTTTGGGGCTAAGTGTGAGACATGCTACATAGAGGTGATGTAGAAGCCTGCGCATTGAGTTTGGATGGCTTGCTTAGTGCTGTCAGTTTGTGCTCGGATTGCTTGGAGAAGAGGGTAATTTCCCTCAGTTGATTTGGCTAGTATTTCTCTCAGATTAGATAGCTAGTTGGGCATCCAAATGTATTGTATTCGGAATTTCACTACTGCATAGTAATAAAAACCCTCAACAACTGCACCGGTTTTCCCGCATTGGGTTTTTCTAGGGACAATTGTCCAAAAATAATTGTGTCAATTTTTATGTGTGTTCTAGCATTTCTCCATTCCTATTTTTGCTTCCGCAATATTTTTATTGGTGAAGAAATTGCAATGTGAATAATAAGTTGTTTACCGTAGCAAATAAACTGTTGAATAATTAACCAATTAGAAGAATTAATTCCAGTCGCTGCATTTCAAGGAATTTTCACACAACTCTTGACCATATATTCTTTTGATCAACTTGTAAAGCCAAATAGCCTCACAACTCACCATACTAGTTGCCATATACTTTGTCTCTATTGAACTGAGTGCCATGAAAGTTTGCTTCCCACTAAACCAGGAAATCATTGTTGATCCAAGATTGAAGCAACACCTTGAGGTTCTCTTCCTATTTGCTACACTCAATTTGATTTTGCATATCTTTGCAGCCTCACTCATACCTCAGACCATACTCCACTGTACCTCTCAAGTACCTCAAAACATGCTTCGTTGCTACCTAATGCACCTACCTTGAGTCCACCATGAATTGGCTCAAGGTGTTCATAGCAAAATAGATATTTGGTCTCGTGTTGACCAAATACATTAAGGACCCTATTAATTGACTATACAATGTAGGATCCACCATCTGTGAATCTGAAGTCTAGACTTTTAGGTTGGCAATCATAGGTGTAGCCATAGGTCTATAGTCTTCCATCCCGAATCTCCTTACGATCTCTATTGCATACTTCCCCTTACCTTTGCCATACCTCTAATGCCAAGAAGTAATGCATCAATTCGATATCTTTTATCATTAACTCTGTAGCCAAGTCTGCCTTGCACCATGTTATGAGTGTCTTTGGACCTGTGAGAAATAAAGCATCCACGTATACCACCAAGATGAGTGGTTCGTCTCCAGCAAGTATAAAGCACTAGTTGGGATCCACCTCACTATTGGTGAAGCCCATTCTTAGTAATACCCATCAATCTTGGAGTACCACGACTTGAGTTCGTATAAAGCCTTCAATTTGCACACATGAGACTCACTCCCTTGTACGTCAAAGCCCTGAGGTTGCTATATGTAAACCTCCTCCTCAATCACCTTGTCGTGGAAAGCTGTTTTGACATCCATCTGATGTATTCGTCACCTCATAATTGAAGCAATAATAAGACAACTTTAATGGAAGTACATCTGGCAATTAGAGAAAATGTTTCCTCATAATCCACTCCATCTTTCTAGGAGGACCCTATCACAACAAACCTTGCCTTGTCCTTCTTTGTGCTACCATTTGTAATGTGCTTGATCTTGAAGACCCACCTGGAACTTGCCACTGACTTTCCCTCTGATATTGGCACTATATCCCGTACAACATTTCTCATAGTGGAGTAATACTCCTTCATAATGGCATCGCTCCAAACACGCTGGTTGACGGCTTATTGAAAATTGGAAGTCTCAGAATCAATAATGTTGCTCATAAGTGCCATGTAATTTGGAAATTTCCATGGAGGTTTACTCACCCTAAATGTGCTCCTAGGAGCCTCCACATGCTCGTGAGCACCCCTCAATGTCTGCTCAAGCCTCAAACCATCAAGGTCTCCTAACAAAACTAGTAGCAGGTGTTGTTGACTCTTTTTTGACCCCCTGAACTAGAAGTAGTTAATGAACGTTGCTCATCCTTTAGAGCCTCCTGCTCCTTGTCCTTTATCACTGGAAGTGGCTCATGAAACTTCCTAGATGCTAGGTCCTCCTCGAACTTCATATCCCTACTAACGATTGTTTTTCTTCGTGTTGGAATGAAAATCATGTATTCTTTCGAAATTTCACATCCCACAAATATACCCTTCCCTCCTGAGGTTGCAGTTTCATCCTCTTCTCTACAGGAACATGGATATACATTGGACAACCAAAGAAGCAAAATTGCCCTATCTTTGGCATCACCACTTTGAATGCTTCCTTAGGCTTCTTTTCCCCCACGATCTTGTGAGGACTCCGGTTTTCAACATAAGCTGTCGTGTTGCATGCCTTTGCCCAAAGAAACATATGTCGAATTTGGTCATGAATAATTGCCTTGGCAACTCCTACAATGGATCGATGCTTTCTCTTTGAAACCTTGTTCTATTGAGGGTTGTATGAGACTATCAACTCCCTCTTGACCCCTGCCTCCTTGCAGAATTCCTTGAAGTCATTGGAGGAGTACTCTTCCCCGTTATTTGACCTCAAGACCTTGATCCTTCTGTCTGTTTGGTTCTCCACTTAAGCCATGAACTCCTTGAACTGACTGGTGATTTAATCCTTTGTCTTCATGAAGAAGATCTAGGTTTTCTTGGAATAGTCATCAATGAGTATGAGATAGTACAAGTATGAAATTTGGGTACCAGAGGACAAGTGATTCCCTAAGGCTTTGATCTTTGGCTTAGGGAAGTGTCCAAATTTATTTGTACTTTTCTCCTAAAGTGACTTTATAAGTGGTAAAGTCAATTTAATTTAAAAGTGACTTTATAAGTGGTAAAGTCAATTTAATTTGAAAGTGACTTTATAAGTGGTAAAGTTACATTCTAATTTAAAGGTGACTTTATTAAAGTCAATGAAGAATTAGAAAGTGAAAATGTGACTATGGAAATAAAAGGCTAAGTGGGTTTTTATTTAAGTGGGCGAGTTAAAAAAATAGAAAGTGAGAATTAAATGCACATTTATTCTCATCCCTAGATCTAAATGAATCTTAGCCATTAGATCTTAGGGTAACCCAAAAGGTCATTTAGAGAGTAAAAGGAGAAGATAAGAGAAAACGTTCAATTCATTCTTTCATGAGCATTTGAGAGGAGAAGAGAGAGCAAGGAGAAAATTTCTTAGTAAGGAAGTGAAGGAGAGCAACAAGAAGACATTTCAGCAAATCTGGGCAGCAACATTTATTGGCACGCATCCTAAGACAAAATTGTATAGCAGGAGAAAGACACAAAAATCGAGGAAGATGGATAGTAGCAAGGGCACAAATTTCGAGGTAGTCGTACCGCTGAAATTTAATGCTGTTTTATTGTTGGAAATTTTTTTGTTTTGGCTGTTTGTTGATTGGCACGATTTTTGAGGCAGGGCGTACAACATTTAATGTTGTTTTATTGCTGGATTTTTTTTTTTGTTTTGGCTGTTTGCCGATTGGCACGATTTTTGAGGCAGAGTTCAAGCACAAAAATCGAGATAAGTTGTAATTTGTGGTTGCTAGAATTTTTACTGTGTATTTCAGTTTCTCTGTAAAAGCATTTTCAGAAATAAAAAAAGAGCTTTCAAACTGGTTTTCGCCAAGAGTTGTAGGGGGTTTTTCTAGGGTCACAATGACCAAAAATCACTGTGTTATTTTCTTTGTGTGACTGTCATAATTTTGCTGTGTTTTATTTCTGCAATTTTAGTGGTTGTGAAATCTCTAAATTTGTGTTTTTAGAAGATATTGTCATTTCCAGATTTTAGAATTTTTATCATGCTTGGATTTAAAACTAAATGCATTGAGTGATAAGGAAAACTGATAGCCAGAGTGGGGGTTGAAATTTTTTCATGGTATCGGAGCCAAGTTAGTTGAAAAGTGCAGTTTGGGACAACAAAGTGAATATTACAACAAGCTGATTTTTACACAGAAAACAGAAACCTTTACCACAGATTTGAAAATTTCAATTTGGTAGGACAGTAAAATATGTCTTTTGGTTTGAGAGTTGAAGACGGGTTGGATGGGCAGAACAACTACAGTGCATGGAAGGAGAGAATCTAGAACATCTTTGAGGAAGCACAAGTCTGGGGCATTATGGTAAATACTACACAGAACCCAGTAGTAGTACTTGTTGACCTTGTACAGTTGGCAGAGTTTAACAAAAAGAGTACAAGGCAAAAAGATTGATTCTGGAAGGAATCAAAGATCATGTCATTCCTCATGTGAGAGGAAAGACTTATGCACATGAGATGTGGACAACCTTGACCAATCTTTACCAGAGCTCAAAGTAAACAAAAAAATGGTCCTAAAGGAGAACTTGAAGGCCATTAAAATGGTTAAGACTGACAGTGCTACAACATACCTCACAAAGATCACTTCAGTGAGAGATGAGTTGGTAGCTGTAGGTGAGATCATTGCACCCACTGAGTTGGTGAGGATTTCTTTGAATGGTCTTCCCAAGACTTGGGAGAATTTTGTGGATGGCGTTGTTGCACGGGAAAACCTTCCTGATTGGGATAGGTTGTGGGATGATTGCATTCAAATGAGATCAGAAAGAACCATCTTGGGTCAGCCAAACAAGTGGAGGAGGATGACAATGTGGCATTGTTAGCAAGAGGCAAGAAGAGCAGAGCAAAGAAGCAAGCTTCCAACTTTGGAGGCGAAGGCAAAGGTAAAGGCAAGCAACAGAACAAGGAGAAGGACTTTTCCAAAGTCAAATGTTGGAATTGTCAAAAGTTGGGACACTATGCTATTGTGTGTTCGGAGAAGAAAAACAAGAAAGGGAAAGACAAACCCATGGCAACTTTTGCAGAGATAGAGAGCTTCTTAGAGAGATTTGATCGGGAATTTGGGTTCATAGCTTGTGAGGCCACTAGTGCAGGATCACCTACCATATAGGTTCAGAGGGAGTGTGCACTCCCCACTACTAGCAGAGCATCTTCTAGCATTTGGTACGCTGACAGTGGCACTTCTCGCCGCATGACCAGACTCAGAGAGTACTTCTCAGAGCTTTCAGATGATGATACTGATATGGAGGTAGTACTTGGTGATGACAACATGGTTAGAGCAGTCAGTGTGGGGACATTGACATTTGATAGGGGACCCAAACCTCCCTTGAAAGTGTCAGATGTTCTAGAAGAACCTGATATACGTCTCAACACTTGAGGATAGAGGGTATGATGTGTTGTTCAGGAGAGGGCAGGTGCTTATATATCCTAGGGGAACTCCAGCTTCTTCAACTAGAGTGATTGGTGTGCGCCATGCCAAGGTGTACAAGTTCTCATTCTAGCCCCTGATGGCATTGAGTAGTAGCACCAGAGACAAGACCGATAACAGATATAGTAGTTCAGAGTTGTGTGAGATTTGGCACCGCAGGATGGGGCACATATTTCATGGGGCCTTGAGTACATTGCGGGAGATCACCACTGGTGTGCCAAATTTCAGTTGTGATCACCTTGATGTATGCAGAGGATGTGCTATGGGGAAGTTTGCCAAATCCCCTTTTCCCAACAGTGACAACAGAGCGACCGGGATCCTTGATTTGATTCATATTGATGTAAGTGGTCGGATGTCTCATGTACCCTTGAGTGGCTATAAGTACTATGTTTTATTCATTGATGACCACTCCAAGAAGACCTTGATTTATTTCTTGAAGACCAAGAGTGAGGTCTTCAAGTGGTTTCAAGAGTTCAAAGCTCTTGTGGAGACCCAGATAGATAGGAAGATCAAGGTCCTCAGGTTGGACAACGGAGGGAGTATACCTTTGGTGAGTTTGTTGATTTTTGTGCTGAGGCAGGCATCAGGAGGGAGTTCACAGTTCCTTACAACCCCTAGCAGAATGGGGTTGCAAACAGGAAGAATAGATCCATTATAGGGCTGCCAAAGCCATGCTTCATGATTAGGGGTTACCTTTATTTTTGTGGGCAGAGGCCTGCAACACTGCTGTGTACTTGCAGAACAGGAGTCCACATCGTGCCTTGGGGAATGTGACTCCAAAGGAGGCTTTCTTTGGGAAGAAGCCTGATGTTGGGCACTTTCGTATCTTTGGTTGCCTTACATATTCCTATGTCCCCAAGGAGAACAGGACCAAGTTAGAGCCCACTGTAGACAAGGGCATCTTTGTGGGTTATAGCGAGACCTCGAGCGCTTATCGGATTTATATTCCTGCGCAGAGGAAAGTGGTTGTCAGGTGGGATGTGAAGTTCGAGGAGGAGAGAGCTTTCAGGAGGTCACGGGAGTTAGAGTATTCAGAGTCACCAGACCCTTAGGAGCAGCTGAGTTAATCACAGGGATCCAATGGTCAGGGATCGAGAGGTACATCGATTACAGTGTTAGGTCCATCAGTGAGTAGTGGCTCTCAGAGTCAGGTGGGTGGTTCCTCAGGCAACATGTAGGGCAGTCCATAGAGCAGTTCACAGGGTAGTCCACTAATGGATAGTTCACACGGTACTTTAGCATCTACAGGCACAGATTCAAGCATGAGGTCAGTTGGCAAGCCTTCAGGAGTTCAGGCTTCTGATGATGATGAGGAGTCTTTCACTCTGGTGAGAGAAGTATGCTCAGGAAAGAGGAAGCCCAAGTGGCTTCAAGATACCTTGCACGAGGCCACATCAGTTGCTGGGCCAAAGAGACAGGTTAGAGAGAGTAAAACACCTGAGTGGTTCTATAGTTACATGGCATTGGTAACAAGCATTATTGACTCCGAGCCTTCTAGTTATGAGGAGGCAGCCACCAACAGATTTGGAGAGAGGCCATGATGGAGGAGTATTCTTCTATTATGAAGAACGATGTTTGGGAGGTAGTGTTCAGGCCTGAAGGTAATACAGTTGTTACTTCCAGATGGCTCTACAAGATAAAGCATGCTGCAGATGGCATCATCGAGAAGTTCAAGGCTCGATTTGTGGCGAGAGGGTTCTCACAGGTAAAGGGAGTTGACTATGAGGAGACCTTTGCTATCGTAGCTTGGTATACATCTATTCGCTCCATTATATCGATTGCAGCAGAGATGGGTTAGAAGATCCACCAGATGGATGTGAAGACCGCATTTTTCAATGGCTTCATTCAGGAGGAGGTTTATATTGAGCAGCCGCAGGGATTTGAGGTGCATGGAAAGGAGTCCCATGTATGTAGATTGAAAAAGTCACTCTATGGCCTGAAGCAAGCTCCTAGAGCTTGGTACTCGAGGATTGATACATACTTGCAGCAGTTGGGTTTCACAAAGATTGAGGTTGATCCGAACCTATACTTCATTGTGGTGGGTGAGGAGCCTCTCATTCTGGTGTTGTATGTTGATGACTTGATCATCACTGGTGCAGAGAGACTCATTGAGGGTTGCAAGAGAGATCTTGCTTTAGTGTTGAGATGAAGGATATTGATTTGATGTATTATTTTCTGGGATTGGAGGTGTGGCAGGAGGAGGGGAATTTCTTCCTGGGAGAAGGGAAGTACATTGTGGATAGTCTTAGTAGATTTCGGATGGAGGACTGCAAACCCATGTTTACACCTACGATCACTAACTGGAAGAAGCTTCACGCTTTTGATTTCGAGTTGGTGGATCCTACTCTATACAGACAATTGATTGGTAAATTGATGTATTTGGTCAACACTCGACTAGATATATTTTTTGCAGTTATCACTGAGTCAGTTCATGTGTGAGCCCAGGTGAGTGCAATGGGTGGCTGCAAAACACATTCTTCGTTATTTGCAGGGGACTGTGGATTTTGGTCTAGTTTATAGACAGGGTGATGGAGTGAGACTGGCAGGGTACACGGATTCAAATTGGGCGTAGAAAGAGTACTTCCGGGTGTTGTTTTGGGTTGGGTTGGGTAGTTGTGTTGTGGATCAACCGGAAACGACAGTTAGTTGCATTGAGCTGAGCTGAGGCAGATATATGGCTACTAGTTTGTCTTGTTGTGAGGCCATATGGCTTCGCAAGATGTTGTTTGATCTATTTGGTCAGGGATTGAGACCTTCAGTAATTTACTATGATAATCAGAGTTGCATAAAACTCACGGAGAATCCAGTTTTTCATTACAGGTCAAAGCATATTGAGATCAAGTATCACTTCATTAGAGACTATGTCCAAAAGAGAGCTGTCAAGCTTGAGTACATTTCCACAAATGAGCAAGTAGCGGACATTTTCACCTTAAGCCTTACCACGGGGCAAGCATGTCTACTTCAGAGACAAGATGGGAGTGGTGAGGAACACTTTCCTCGGTAAGAGGAAGTGTTAAAATTTGGATACCAGAGGACAAGTGGTTCCCTAAGGCTTTGATCTTTGGCCTAGGGAAAAGTGTCCAAATTTATTTGTACTTTTCTCCTAAAGTGACTTTATAAGTGGTA
>APFE031230011.1:16246-33587 GCA_000404065.3 Pinus taeda
ACATTAAAAAAATCTCTTATGGATCGCTTTGACCATGGCTCTGCTTTTTTGGGTCATCTCACTAAGCTCCGACAGACTGGCACAGTGGATGAATATATTACAACCTTTGAAGCCTTAGCTTTCCGCACTTTAGGTCTACAAGATGAGTTCTACACAGAATGTTTTATCAGTGGTCTTAAAGAGGCCATACAAGCTCATTTCCAACTGTACCACCCTCCCACATGGTTGAAGACTTGCAAGGTAGCTCGTAAAGTTGAACATGCGTTAGCAGCCCAGTCGAATCGCCCAAATTTCACCTCCAAGGGTTGCCCCCACAGGCTCACAGCACTACCCAAACACTTAAGGTTCAAAAGGTGCCACCTGCAGAAATGGCAGAAAGAAGAAAGTAGGGATTATGTTACTACTGTGATGAAAAATACCCCCCCGGTCATAAATACAAGGAGCCCAAATTCTTTCAAATTGATGCTACTGATCACAGCTCATCGGCAGAAGCCCCACCACTTGAGGAACTAGAGGAGGAAGAAGAGGACAACCAGAAGGACCATTTACCTGAAGAACCAGTTATTTCGCTGCATACTTTGGCAAGTATTTCTTCACCTCAAACTCTCAAAATCAAAGGTTTTATTAAGCATCACCCAGTGGTAGTCTTGATTGATAGTGGAAGTACACATAATTTTATCCATCAAAGAGTCACGGAAGCAATGCATTATTTTTTACGCGCAGTCTCTAACTTCCAAGTCCAAATTGCAGATGGGGGAACAATGAAATGTGATGGCCGCTATGAAAATGTCAAACTTCAAATGGGGGATTATTAGTTAAAGACCCAAATGTTTGCCATCCACATGGGAGGGTGCGACATTGTCCTTGGTGCTGAATTGCTTTGCACACTGGGCCCAATCACAATGGATTTCCAGGAGTTATATAAGAGCTTTAAGCAGAACAACCACACACATACCCTCCACGGACTCTAGGCAGGAGCTCCCTCTATCATTAGCTCACATAGGATGGAAAAATTGTTAAAAGGGGGCCATCATGGAGTTATAGCTCAACTTAATTCCATCCGGGCCATCGAACCTAATTCTCTTCCGATTCATCCTGAGATGCAACAGATCTTAAATAATCATCTGCCAGTCTTTGAGAAGCCTCATGAGCTTCCACCCTCAAGAGGGGAACATGATCATAGCATCACTTTGGTCCGAGGGGCCCAACCACCAAATGTGCGCCCATATCGATATCCGTTTGCCCAAAAGAATGAAATAGAAAAAATAATCAAGGAACTTTTGGAAGCAGGCGTCATTCATCCCAGCATTAGTCCTTATTCATCACCGATGGTCATGTTGCTCAAGAAAGATGGGGAATGGCGTATGTGTCTAGACTTCAGGGCCCTCAATAAGTTGACAGTCAAAGATAAATTTCCTATCCTAATTGTTGATGATTTGCTGGATGAACTAGATGGGGCTCAATTCTTCACTAAACTTGATCTTCATTCAGGCTACCACCAAATTCGCATGAAAGAAGTCGACATTAAAAAGACTGCTTTCTGAACTCATGAAGGCCATTATGAGTTTCTAGTCATGCCATTCGGTCTTTGAAATGCCCCATCTACTTTTCAGAGCCTTAATAACCACATGCTCAAATCATATCTCAGAAAATTTGTCCTTGTTTTCTTCGATGACATCCTCATCTACAGTCGCACTTGGGTTGCACATCTTCAGCATGTAGATCAACTCTCGCACCTGCTTTGCGAGCATAAATTCTTTGTTAAGATGTCTAAGTGTTCTTTTGGCATGGAAGAAGTTGAGTATTTGGGCCACATTGTGGGGCGTGAAGGTGTCAGGGTGGACCCCAAAAAGCTCCAGGCAATGTAGGATTGGCCTCAACCTAAGACCTTGAAGAGCCAGAGAGGATTTTTGGGTCTCATTGGCTACTATTGCAAATTTTTCCACAATAATGGTCATATTGCGAGGCCCCTCACTCAACTCCTCAAGAAAAATTCATTCCTCTCGAATGATGAAGCACAATAGGCCTTTACAGCTCTCAAAAATTCCATGTGTTCCACTCCAATCTTAGCACTACCCAACTTCACCAAATCTTTTGTCATTGAATGTGATGCTTCGGGTATGGGTATTGGGGCAGTCTTAATATAGGAAGGTCGACCCTTGGCCTTCACAAGCCAACAACTAAGTGGGAAGAATTTGGGACAATCTACCTCTGAGAAGGAAATGATGACCATCTTACATGTAGTAGATACCTGGCGACCGTACTTGTTGGGGCGACGCTTCCAAATCCGCACAGACCATTAAAGTCTTAAATATTTTTTGGAGCAATGCCTATCCTCACCACAACAAAATAAATGGCTCACCAAAATTCTAGGATATGATTATGAGATAATTTACAAGAAAGGGTGTGAAAATATTGTAGCAGATGCATTATCTCGCTAATTTGAGGACGAAAGTACCCTGCTCGCAATTTCCCTTTCCATTCCAGAATGGATTGACGAGGCTTGCAGGGAATGGTTTTCACATCCCTGGCTCTCCCAACTCATTACTCAATTGCAGGCAGATCCAAATTCCACCAAGGGATACTCATGGCAGGATGAGATTCTATGCTACAAGGACAGAGTCGTACTATCACTAATGTCCACCCTCAAAATCCGCATTTTGGCAGAGTTGCACTCATCCCCACTGTAGGGAATTCAGGCTTTCAGAAGACATATGCTCACACTCGAACATAATTTTTTTGGACAGGAATGAAAAAGGAAATTCTTACTTTTGTAGTGGAATGTGATGTCTGTCAGTGCCACAAAGGAGAGACTGTCAAAGCACCAGACACATTACAACCATTACCCATCCCAACATCAATATGGATGGAGGTTTATATGGATTTCATTACAAGTCTTCCAAAGTCAGGAAACAAGTTAGTGATCATGGTGGTGGTGGACAGACTTTCTAAGTATGCTCATTTTTGCACCCTACCCTACCCTTTTACACCAACTTTGGTTGCTCAATATTTCATGGATCAGATCTTCAAATTGCATGGCATGCCCACTTCCATTGTGTTTGATCGTGACCCGATCTTCACTAGTAATTTTTGGCAGGAACTCTTTAGGCTACAAGGTACCCAAATAAAGCTTAGTACTTCCTATCACCCACAAACTGATGGTCAAATTGAAGTAGTCAACAAATGTCTGGAAACCTACCTTAGGTGTTTCACTTCAGAAAAGTAACATCTCTGGGTACAGTGGTTACCTCTAGCTGAATGGTGGTATAACACCAACTATCATGCCACCACCAAAATGACTCCATATGAAGTAGTTTATGGTCAACTCCCTCCTTCCCCTACTTCTTATATAAAGGGGTGCTCAAAGGTACAAGCAGTGGATCAACTCCTACAGAACCGCACAACCATGCTCACCCATCTTAGAGAGAATCTTCATCAAGCTCAAAACCACATGAAGCAACAGGTAGATCAACATCGCTCAGAATGCCAATTTCAAGATGGAGATTAGGTATTCTTGAGGCTGCAACCATATAATCAAACATCACTCAAAGAAAAGTGGTGTCAGAAACTATCTCCAAAATTCTACGAACTGTATCAAGTACTTCAACACATTGGAGAAGTGACCTACAAGCTAGCTTTGCCACCCACTACAAAAATCCATCCAGTTTTCCATGTCTCATGCCTTAAGAAATTTATTGGGAACAATTGCAAAACTCAAACCAGTCTACCTGAACTGGATGAAGAAGGGTCAATCTAGCTCCAACCTGAACAGGTCTTGGACACATGAGAACAACACATGCGTGGCTGCATGATCAAGGAAATCCTTGTCAAGTGGAAAGACACGTCTCTGGAAGATGCAACCTAGGAACCAACCACTATTCTTCAGCAGTTTCCGCAACTTCAGCCTTGAGGACAAGGCTATTCTTATGGGGGAGGGCATGTTAGGGTCCAACCCTAACCCCCTTATTTATGTAGTAGGATCGAGTCATAGTTATAGTTACGTAAAGAGTCAATAAAGCCCATATTAATAATTGTAAGTGGTTAAACCACATTTAATGATGGGACCACAGTTAGTTGCAAATGGGCCATGGTATTAGATAGATGGTATGAATAAGAACCATGGTATTGCTCCATGGTATTTCATGTATGAAGCGTATATAAAGGATAGAGACTCCCTGTGAGGAGGATCGTGTCTTATTTTGTAATCTAGCTCGGCTCTTTTGGAGGTTGCCTCGTTGAAGAGGCAAGTGAACATTTCTTTCTAAATAATAAAATACTTTTTGTTGTTTCTCACTATTTTATGTTCTGGGTATATTTCTTCGCATATTTGGTATTTTGGTATTGTCTTGTGGGTTAAGAGCATAACAAAATTTATTCTTTGGAGAAGCAAGAAGTGACTTAATTTTCCACTACTGAAACTAGTGTCTCATCATTGTAACTATGTACTTGGAACTTTCACCTAATTGAAATTAAATGAGCCAACGTATTTTCATGAATGTATCACAAATGATTTAGGACTATTCTTGGAATGTTTACACCATATGTTGTGTTCATATGTACTGGAGAATTTGAACTATTTCAACAGCTTTGGTACTTATCTTATTGAATGTGTGTTGTATTCGCTTTACAATCTTCATGTGAACTATTTTGCTAACAAATATTTTTATGCTCTCGTGTGTCTCTCTTAGGTTAGTATTATTACTTATTTCCGAAGACTCAATTTTTTTCCCCTGCTCATGAAGGTCTTCTTTTACACATTACAATCAATGTTTCACAATGTCGACTTGCTTATTCAAGGTTTATGTATATAATATCTTATGTTATATTTTGAAACCAAGATGAACCTTTGTGTTATGGAGGTTAGGCCGATACTCTGTATGGGGCTCTTACTCCAAACAGTGTGAGGTCTAACTGGGACTTCACATTGGGGAGACCCCCTGTATGTTAGCGATATCCAACACTATCAACATCATAGTTTGCTAGTTTATTTTTATTTTTATTTAGCATTAAATCATTTATAATAAACAAACTAAAAACAATTTCAACATTTCCATCATAGTTTTAAAAACTTTTGAAAGAAAAATGTGTATGAATTTTTACTTGTCCAACGTTTTAGGTGGACACTCCACCCATCATTAGGGACTAGAAAGCTCAATGATGATGAAACAATGTTGAGTAGCCTTAAATATTTAAGGATCCAAAATAGTCGTTATAATACAATCAAAGTGTCAATGGTCAAAAATTTATTTAAAAATAAAAGGACCAAAAGTAGTCATTACAGGTAATGTGAAGGGTTAAAGTTAAATTGAGAATTTGAACAAAAAATAAATTCTCTTTATTAAAATTGAAAATATCAATAAAGGATTAGAGTTAAATAATTAATATAGGATAAATATTAGGACCATTGTAAAATAAAAATAAATACTCATAAAATATAAATATTTTGAAAAACGAAATTAAATATGAGAAAAACAAGGAATTAAATAAACTAAGAATGAGGTAAGATTGAAGAATTATTAACCAAAATAAGAATTATGGAAAAAATGAATAAAAATAAAAATAAAAAGGAGATAAAAAAAAAATGTAAATATTAGGGAGATGATGAAAAGAGAAGAGAAAGGAATCAAGAAGATGGGGAAGGATCCAAACTCAGTGAGCGAGTTGATGGATGACAGGCTATCGGGATTGGCTTAACCTATAAACATCTTTTCTACTGAAATTGTTGAGGTGCTTCTCTATTTTGAAAGATTCCTAGATGATGGAAGATTTATCAAAAAGAAGAAAATCGAAAATGTTAGCTCGATCAATATAGATGATATGTTTGAAATTATAAGAGTGCTCAGCTATGGGCGTAGACAAACAATGGTGGTTAGTATCATCTATGTGTTTCTTAAGGCATATTTTGAATGGTTAACCTAATCCAAAAGACAAATCTGGTCCTATGTTAGGATAGGAGGTCTACCAAATCTTTTGTTCCCGCAACAAGCATTGCACTGGTCAAATAGGTCGACCCTTCAAAATCCATCTTAAGGAATGCATAGCTAACACCACCATTGTTTGTCTAATTCTACCATAGTTAAACACTTTTATAATTCCAAAAATCTCACTTCTTTTGATCACGTCTCATCTATTTTAATCAACTAAAATCTTGGATTTTGTTCCTTTCTATAACTCTTAGATCATCCAAGAAGCACTTAAAATTTAGAAGCACCTTGTCAACATCAACATATAAGATGGCTATAGGATAAGCCTGTCCTAGCATCCTGTTATCCGTCAACTCATTCATTGAGTGTGGCTCCTTTCCCATCTCCTTAATTACTTTCTCTTCTTCTTTTTTCCCTTTGGAAAAAATGTAATTTTCATTAAATTAGAAATTTACATATTGTATATGCAAATGCATATGCTATAAGAGACAAAGTCTGTCAGATAAATAAGGTTCCAAAAAAAAGATCTAATATTGATGCCTTTTGTCCTCATAGGGGGGCATCATTTTGTGATGTGTTGAGCATATTGTTTTAGCAAAATTGAATAATTGTAGCCATGTAGCGTGTCCATAGTTTTTCTGAAAATGAAAACATATGAATATTTACAAATGGTAATTTGTAAAGCAATATCTATATACACACACACACACACACACACATAAACATAATCCAACCTCCCTGTGAGCTTTCTAAACATCTATGTCCATGAAAGGCCGATGGTAGAACTGATAGAAAGCCCCCCTTCTATATTCTTGTATCATCCGATTGTCGGATGGCCTATGCGCAACTTCTTTGGATAATCTTCAACATCTGCATTTCGTTCCCTGTAAATATGATGAATAGTAAATGTGTCAAAAGATGTGATAATTCGATGAGCCTCATCTACAATATGTCTCAAAGTATATGCAGAACATATAGATATTTTGTTTAGCCATTCACAAACAAATTTTTAGTCCCCATAGAGTTGGAGGTCTCGGTATTGGAGTTCCAGGGCATATTTTATAAGGAATTTTGTAGAGGATAGTTCTGCAAAATTATTCATACCCCAGCCTAGTCCCATTTGTATATGGTAGTAATGAGAAGCAGTGAGGTGTAGTATGGGCCCTCCCCCGCATCCTTCCTCCTGAGAAGAACCATCAAAATAAGCCCAAGGCTTTGAATAATTTATGGTTTCGAGAACTATGGTTCATGGTCATGTTGTCTCCTCGTCATCAGGGATGATGGAGTAATAAAAAATGATATGGGATGCAATGGAAGGCCATTGCGGAGTGGTATTAAGGAAAATGAGATTATTGTTGGCAATCCAAAGTCCCCACCAGATGAGAAAAGGGAGATTCTGGAGATTTTTTGGAGCAACACTTAACCACCAAGTTGTCCAGGTCTCCTTTATATTCACACCTTGCCATCTGATTGGGGATGGAATCACGGCTAATATCAATTGCCAAAGGTCATGAGTGGCCTGGCATTCAATAAATAGTTGTGAGACAAATTCATTGTTAGATTTGAAAAGGTGGCACCAAAAAGGGTCGTGTTGGGGTTGCTTGAGAAGGTTGTCCCCAATGGGGATTTTGCTTTTCAGTATTGTCCACATGAGAAGTCTACTTCTAGGGGGGGCTTAAGCTTCCGTAAATGCTTCCACCAGGACTCTATGGCTTGTGGATGACTTTCTTCAGCTAACACAAGGTCTCTATCCTTTGGGGTATATTCTCTAGCTTTCAAGAGCGCCCATATGACCTCATCGTCTCCTTCGCTAATCCGGATGTGAGCCTCAGTGATGGACTTGATGAATGCATTCCACTGCTGTGTCCATTGTTGGGGAATGTTAATTCTCTGGGCTGATTTATAGGCTTGTTGAAAAAGAGTGGTGTGTTTAGGGTTCGCTATGTGGCTGATATGGGTAATATTGATGTCTATGAGAAAGGATCTGAGATTGTCTGGTATCCTGTGAGCATTGCCACATCCAATCCATGGATCCAAACCAATCCTCAAATTCCTTCCAGACTGTATTTTCCATGTGATGCTAGCTCTGATGATGTCCAGAGATTTAATTATGGACTTCCATATAACTGAAACCCCTTAG
The DNA here is from genome assembly GCA_000404065.3 of Pinus taeda. Lineage (NCBI taxonomy): Eukaryota > Viridiplantae > Streptophyta > Pinopsida > Pinales > Pinaceae > Pinus > Pinus taeda. The sequence goes on from APFE031230011.1 coordinate 24,311, forward strand.
TGGATTCTTTGTGGTTAGCTTAGCTAGTCCATCAAGTTTAAAGGGGAAATGTATTTTGAAAAGTCCACCCTTGTCCATAGATTGTTTGTTGTAACAAGTTGCCACCTAAGTTTCACTACCAGAGTAGTGGAGAAGTCCTCTAATTCTTGATGCCCAATGCTCCCCATTTCTTGGGAAAATTTAGGGCCTCCCACTTGACCCATGCAAAAATTCTACCTGTTTGTTGTCCCTTCCAAAGGAATTTGTAGCAAAAGGCCTAGATTCTAGAGAGTATACCCCTATGGATCCATGCCAATGACATCCAATAGAACGGGGTGGCCTCCAGGATAGCTTTGATGAGAATGAGTATGCCCGCCCTAGAAAGGTATTTGTAGTACCAAATATTAAATCTTTTCTCCATCTTGGATATAAGCCAAGTCCAATCTACTATTTTATACCCTAATGGCTATAGCTTGTAGCCCAAATATTTGAGCCCTTCTTCCAACTTAAGGAGAGTCTACTGGAATCTTTGCAGCGCATAATGGATTTCATATGGGGAACATGAAACGTTAGTGAGGGTCGACTTATTGTTGTTTACAGCCATACCAGTGGCTGTTTGGAATAAGTGTTCTTCATGATTGTCAAATACCCTATGCTTCCATTGAGAAATAACAAGACATCATCCACAAAAAGAAGATGGGTCAATGTGCACCCTTCTGTGATTTTTATCCCCTGTATTCTACCCCTTCTTAACTCTTCATTAACCAACCTGCTGAGTCCTTCCATTATCAAGAGAAAAAGTAATGGAGATAGCGGGAAGCCCTGTCTTAGACCTATTTCAGAATAAAAGAAAGGTGAAGCCGCTCTGTTTATTATCATGCTGAATGATATGTTAGTGATGAAGTTCATGATCCATTTAGTGAAATCAAAAGGAAACCCTAGGTGGTTTAAAAGCATTCTAATGTAAAACCAGTTTTCTCTGTCAAAGGCTTTAGAGAGGTTTAATTTAAGGATCATACCTTTAATTTTCTTGGAGTGCAAAGAGTGTAAGACCCCCTGTGAAGTTATCACTGCCTCATGAATCTTTTGATCTTGTAGAAAAGGGAATTCCTCCTATGATATATGCTCAGATAGGATGGTCGACATTCAATTGGCTATGATCTTAGCCATGATCTTACAGATGCAGTTGCATAAGGATATAGGTCTGTAATCATCAAAGGTGGTAGGATTGTCAGTTTTTGGAATGATGGCAAAGAAAGTAGAGGTCAAGGATTCATGAATCTTGCCACAAGTTCTAGAGTGTTCAATAACCTTAAGGAGGTCAGCCCCTAGGGTTTTGAAGAAGGCTATATAGAACTCGATCGACCAACCGTCTAGCCCTGGACTCTTGTCCTTCTTAAACCATTTGAGGGTGGCTTCCAATTCACCTATTGTGATTTCCTTGGTTAGTTCCTTTCCCTCCTCCTGATCCACAAATCATGGGAATAATTGGGCTACTTATATGATTTCAGCCAGATTTACATTTTAGGGGGGCCTATATATCTATTTGAAGTGTGAGGACACTAAAGATGGTAGCTAGGGGAAGGTATTTACAATGTGGCCTTGCTCGTTCGAGAGCTGCTAAATGGTATTAATAGATTTCTCGTCGTTTGCAAACTTATGGTAGAATTTTGTATTGTCATCTCCCTCATGGAGCCAGATCACCCTACTTCATAGTCTCCATGCTTCTTCACGGTCCTTGAGAATTTTCCTCCCGGAGGTATATATTTCATTGAGTTTTTCCTTATGTTCATTTGATATGTAGACCCCATCCGAGTTATTTGCAGACTCAACATTTTCCTTTTCTGCATTCATTATGATTTGATCATCTTTTATTCTCTTGTTATGAGCCCACTTTGTGTAGAGCCTCTTCATCTCAATAAGATTGTGGATGAAACCCTCTACTATGTTCCCACCAGCATCTAGGGGGTGTGCCTTCCAAAATTTTGTGATCATACATATATAGGAGGGATCCTTTAACCAAGAGGAGTTGAACTTGAAAGGACCCTTGGGTTTCCGAGGCCCCTCACTGATCTCCATGTAAAAATAGGCAAATCATCAGAGATTCCTCTTGATCCCACCCACTATCTATGGAGTAGGCCTAGGGTCAAAAGACATTCCTTTATGAGGAAACGATCAAGTCTTCGAGCAAGATAGTCCTCCCTAACTCTATTGTTCCTCCAGGTAGGTAAGAGTTTGGCTGAGGGGATGTCCATCAAGTTATGGGAATCTAGAAGGTTCTCAAAATAGGCAGATAAGGGATCTAGTTGTGCATGGTGTCCCCATGATTCAGAGTGGTCAATAGAAAAATTTAAATCCCCTCCCAAGATTAGTAAATCCTTTTGAGATACTTCTGAGCTAAGGAGAAGGTCCCAAAGGCAGGCCTGTGATGGAACGACCCATATACCTTTATGGCTCGCACCTCAATACCTAGATCAAATTATAACAGTTTTGCCCCTATATCCCCAAGTCCTCCCCAACAGTTACAGAGTTTGATGGAACGATTATTGTATCCCAGGGCAAGTCCACTAGATCTTCCATTAGAATTGAGGCCTGTAAATTTCCATCCAGGGAACATAGCATCAAGGAGGTGAGTAATGGAATCAGCTAGTCCCAGGGTTTCTTTAAGGAAGATGACATCGATGGAAGTGGCAAGGATCAGTCTATGAAGGGCTAGTTTTTTATTGGGCCTAGCCAACCCTCTGCAATTGAAAGAGACAATCTTCATGGGGGGAGGTCAGATGAATGGTTTGATGCTCTAAGTGCCCTGTGAATGGTTGATTTCATACCCAATGCAATCTTGCCTCCGTACTAGATTTGTGCCTTTGAGAGGGAGGAGAGTCATCCCCTAGGTAGCTTAGGAGGGAAAGGGGATAGTATAAGGTCAAGACCAAAATGATCCAAGGCTTTTAATTTTTGCTTGGCCTTGGATTGAGTTTGATAACGCAAGGAAGTAGGTCCAGTACTAGGAATTAGGGAGGTGTCAGGGGGTGGATCCAGTAGAGATGGGGTGGTGTAACAGAAGGTAGGAGTCGGGGTGTGAAGGGGGCATGCCAGAGGGAAAGGGAGGGTGGTAACACTAATTCCATTAATTTCACTAGCAGTAGGAAAATCATTTAAACCATCAAATGTAAACAGATGAGAGGGGTTAGGAGAAGATGAATTCATACTCAAAGAAACCACCGCCCTAGCAACTGCCTTTGCCCTGGTGAGAGGAGGAGAGGGAGGTCGAAGAGGATGCTTGTTGTGTCTATTCGGGGTCTCTTGAGAGGGGGCCTTTACGGAATTAGATGGATTAGCTTGATTTCCTTCTGCAGTGCTGGTGGGCTACTCTCCCTGATCTTGTACTATCTTTGGAGGAATTGTCTGCCCAACATCCCCATTTTCTTTCTTGTTAATAAGAGGGTAGGCCCAATAGAGATGCCCAACCTTGTGGCATCTTCTACACCTGAAGGGGACGCCTTCATAGTCCAAATTCTGTCCATTGAATCGTGATAAATTCCTATAGCCCATCACTTGTATCTATGTGCACCATTATTCTTGTATATTCCATCCTTCCTTTCAAGAGATAGGATTTATCATAATCCAGGTAAGTCCCCAGGGAGTTACCTATGCGTCTGAAGATGTCTTCTAACCAAAACTATAGAGGCAGGCCATGTAGCCAGACCCAAAGAGGGCTTTCTCCAAGATGTTCTCATTCTGGGTCGAATAGTGGAGTCCACCTGCGAAGGAGCATTGGTGCCTGTTCAAGATGCCAAACTGTTGAGAGTACCCAATTAGTGTGCTCTGCCCTGGCAAAGCGAAGCACGAACCATCCTCTGACAAAAGTTTGGACAAATGGTGGTTCAGCCAAATGATGTCCCCACACCTCCATTACCCACTGCTTCAGCGGAGAGGCGCTATAATTCCGATCTCTAACTCTTCCCACTAGCACATGGTCAGCCATGTCCATGGCCTCACTCCACTGAAAGTCCTCACCTAAATGCAGGAAAGCCTCAAAAGCCTTCAGTTTCAGAACCTTCAGTTTTTTTGCCTTTCAAGTTCCTTCATCAAGTAAGGTAGTTTGAGGGATGCCCTAAACTAAACTAAACTAAACTAAAGCATGACAAATTTGTAATTAATTAATTGGATAATAACACTCAATTACAAATTGGTAACACTCCAATTTCAACAATTAATTTATCCAACTAACCACATATATCGAAATCCATTTGAGCATCTCCTATATAGTGTTGTTAAAGTTTGAAACTTAACAACAAATCATCATACTTATGCCAAATGGGAGATTTCCAAATTTTGATTGGAATTATGGAAAAGTTAAGGGTACACTATTAAAATGTGATTGAAACTAGCAATTACTTTTTAGTAACAATTAAGTTGCGTAACTAAAAAATTATACACAACTAGTGTGGAAAAATTATTGAAAATGATATCATCCCAAATTAAATTCAAAATTTGATTAAAATCTATTATGAACATTATAAGAGAATGTATACTTTCACAACTATTCATATTGTTAAAAAAATTCAAAAAAAAATTATGTATGAATTTTTGCTTGTCCAATGTTTCGGATGGACACTCCACCTATCAACAAGGACTAGAAAGATAAATGATGATGAAACCAATGCTAAATAACCCTCAATAGTTAAGGATCCAAAAGCCATTATAGGAAAAATAGCAAGTTAATGGTCAAAATATTATTTAAAAATAAAAAGACCAAAAGTAGTTGTTTGAGGGAATGTGAAGGGTTAAATTTCAATTGATAATTTTGAATGAAAGATAAATTTTCTTTATTAAAATTGAATAATAATAACACTCAACAACAAATCATCATACTTATTATCCAATATAATGATCATAATTATATTCGACACATAATCATTATATGATCATTATATTGGATAATAACACTCAATTATGATCATTATATTCGACACATGAAATGATCTTACAATTCATCTTCTCCTTAATATTGGTGGCTGTATTAATGTGTGGTTTAGAACTTATGTTATTCATCATCTCTATTTAAAGAACATGGAGAGTAATTTGTTGATAATCGATTACAAGAAACTCATATGTAAATTATTTTTCTTTTGCATCAATATATCACCACAAGTGGTCAAGCTGGTAGGAGCTATGGAATATTTCTAACTATAGGGATTTTGATCACATAATACATTGGTGTATTGATCTTTTATTTTTTATGTGTTAAAAATATGCATCTGTGGCCAAATTCCACTTTGGACAACTTACTTTATGGATATAATACTTGCATTTAATTCCTCTTTTCAAGAGGACCAAGATCGACCTAAAGGTCACTCAAATCGGATAAGGGAAAGTGCAATTATGAACAAAAACCCACATGTACATATTTGATAAGGTTGACCCTAAAACAAAGTGGACCCTCTTGGAAGGATATAAATACAAGTGACCTCTACCTCATTTTTACACAATCATGACACTTGTATATCTTGGTTTTTGGCTCGCACAAGTATGAAGCTCGTCTACGGAGGAATAGGTTTTCTCTGAGGTGAAATTGTAGGGTTTGAAGCTCACATTTAAAATCTATGGTTTTGGGCCACAGTCGTAGGCACAACGCAGAAGGATCTCAACCATAGTCTCTCCCACCGAGGCTCATGTGTGCGACTGGAGTCTTCCAGTCACATGTAAAACTCACTATGCATGTGATTGGGAATTAGGGTTTTCACAGACACAATCGCTCGCTCGCCACAAATAAGATCCAACCCTATTTTCTCACTCGCCATGCTTAAGGGTACGAATGTGCTACTAAATTTTCTTGTATGACTCCTCCTCCATGTGAATGGGAACTAAAATATGAAATCTCATTTGTCTGAATATTTCGCTCAGTGACTGCAAGGTTCAGCAGTTGATTGCAGATAGTGACAGTTCATTACAGTCTTCAGAATCAGGGATTTCGAGTATATACATTGTTGGGTTCATTTCAAGGATGTTGTATTTGTTTTGTTGGTTAGTTTCCTAGATGAAGATATGGATCATTGTACTCTCTTTTATCAATCATTTGATGACAATCTACTAAGAAGAAGAATTTGAAAGGGTTTTCCCTATATTGGGTTTTTCCATGGTCTCTGACCAATCTTGGTGTCTCTATGTGTGAATGATTTTCTTCTATTGTTCCTTTTTGTTCTGTTTCATTGATGATGATGATATTTTTATTTCTACATAGTTGCATATGATGATGAATAAAGATGTAAATACGAATAATGTTTTGATGTTATGGGTTGAACTTAATGTGTTAATGAAGAACTGCAATTATCAAAGCAAAGAACAATATAGCCCTAAGAAAAATTAACATGGTATTAGAGGCGGGCTGAAGGAAAGTCATGGAGATCACCTCGATGGAGACACCTTTGATGGAATCAAGAGAAGAAGGAAGAGACCTAAAAAATTCTATGGTTTGAAGAAAACCTTAGGAAATTTGGGTATTAGGGCTTCATGAATATTATGAAATTGGGGTTTGAGAGAAACCTTGGTTTATGGCAATATTTGAGATATGAAATCTAGAAACACTAGCATGGTCAGAGTAAATATGTTCAAGCACTTACAATAGATTTGATGAAGCCCTAGCTGGGATAGCCTCTATAAGGCTTGGTTGTTGATAAAGTTGATAGAAGAAAACATTATTATGTGGAAAATGGACAATGATGGATCGTTCAAGAGGGAGAGGATCACCTCTCATTGAAGATAATTATTTCTTGACTTATCATTCTCCTTTATGTCTTTACTTTTTTTTAGAATTATGGATATTATTATTGTTTTGATCATTACTTAAACTTCTTGCATATATATTTGAGTATTTGGATGTTTCTGGCCTCCTTGATGAGATGTAATAAGAGGATCCTTCTTGAGGATCATTTGAGATGTAGGAAAAAAAATCTAGAGCTGGAAATGTAAAGAGGCACCTGATGAAAAAGATGACTAAGTGCTAGAAGCTACCTATGTCAAATGAAAAGGTGCATAGGTATTTTATTACCACAATGTATGCATGGTATATTGTTTCAATGTTATGCTTCAGCTATAATATTGGAAAGCCCTAAGGTATGATGAGAATGTATCATTCTCAAATGGTCCATGCATGCATATGAAAGTAATTTATATTCATGGTTCTTGATATTGAAAAAGTATCTTACCTTCTAAACATAATGAACTTATTGATTCTATGAGGCTACTTAATGTTGATCTTTGATATAGTGCCATACTTGATGTTTGGCCAACATATCTTGCTTAGCACCTTGATTATAATAGATGGTGTTAGGGTCCTATAATTTATAGGATCTCAAGGTAATTGAGTATCGTATCTCATGAATCTTATTTTGTAAATACTTGTCAATATGCTAATGATTTCCAAATAAAAGAAAAAGATAGAATAAAAAATGAAAAGAGGGTACAAATAAGAAAAAAAAAGAGAAAAACATGAATATTGAAAAAGAAGAAAAGATTGAACCCCACCAAAATAAAAGAAAAGAATAAAAAAAAGGAATAATACTGAAAATGTTGCAAGTTTAAGTGCCACTACCGATAGTTAGATTTCTTCACTTTTGTTAAAATAAAGGTTGTGTGCAACTTGCTCAAAATGCCACAATCACTAGCTTTTAGTTTAATCATACAATGTAATCATGATTAAATTCCTTTCAATTTCTATAAATTAGATTAGAGAATAAAGATTTTCCCAACGGTTTAATCTGGGTAAATCAGTAGTTAGGTAAAAAATGAAATTGCTTCAATTTTTTAATCTGGATCAATTGGATAAATAAGGGATAGGTTAGATAGTTTTTCATTTTGTATAAAAGAAAATAAAGTGGGTTGCTAGTCTAAGTGCACCCTTTGAAAAATAAAAAATGCTACTTTAGCTAAGCGTAGGTATATTAGACCATTTGTAAATATTTGCCTCTATCATTTTTATCCAAATTTTTGATCATAGGCTAAAGGGAAAACATGTGCACCATGGATAAGGTATTTCATATATAATACTCCCTTTATCCTAATTCAGGAAAGCAAAAGTTAAAAAGCACATACAAACAAATATTGGTTGTTGTATTATGGTTAAAGTACAGTAGTTTGAAAGCCTCGAGATTCATTCCCACTCTTCATCCATGACCCTCATCCACCTTCGATTGCCACTCTCCATCCTACCTTTACCGTCAGGGTGGGTCCGAAAAGTTGTTTCTCCCGCTGAATCCCATCCCCTACGTGTCACCCTCTCATGATTTCATACCCCCCCCCCACCAAAACCATATACCGCTCGCTACCCCCTCTGAAAACCACCTTTCCCTCGCTCGCTCTACCATGCCCCACCACAACTCCTCCACCACTCTCCTCCCGCCACGTTGAATAACCGTTGGCCTATTGAATGCCTTCCCAACAAATAACCGTTCGACATTAATTTGATTCTCCTGGGTAACTGTTCGAAAGCTAACATTCCTGCACCATTTTCAATAAAACCTTCCCAGTGTTTAAAACTTGTTGAATCCATCACTCTCTTTTCTTTAATTCTCATCATATCACTCTCTTTCTTTTTATTGTTTGTCTTCTGTTATTGATAGTTTTCCACAATGATCACTCTCAGGGATATTCTGTGACCACACCATAATAGAAACCTGATAGTTCTCTGTTTCTTTTACCCGATAGTTTGTTTCTCAAACACTTTCCCCGATATGCTCTTCTGTAAATTCCTCTTGTTCTTAGATTCTTACAGTCATGCCTCCGAAGACTAAGACTCAAGATAAGAATGTTAACACTTTGATTCCCCCTTCTGTAGATTTAGATCATATACCTTTAGCCAATAGGGATTATAGGATTAATGAAGCCCAATTTTCTTGAGTTATATTGCTAGTTAGAAGATAAACATGCAGATAAGACCAATGAAATTGGGCTCTGGGAATCCAAACTTTCCCATTACATTTTCCCCTTAATATTCCAAGCCCCAAAGTTTACCAAAAGGTGTTGTTACACTGAATTTTGTCACCTTGACTATCTGCAGTTATATGGCCCCATCAATAGCCATATTGTCCTCTTTGTCAAGCCCCATACCTCTGCTCTTCATGTCAAAACTTCAAGAGAGAGAAAGTCACTTAAAAACATGTTTATCTCTGGGTACGCAGATTCTCTCTACCTTGTCTGCGTGTACGCACCCCAAATACATTGTACCTGCGTACTTATACGCTCTGTATGCTAAAGGTTGGGTGCGTACCCCTGTAAAGGTCAAAAGGCACGAGTTTCA
>APFE031230011.1:36880-53338 GCA_000404065.3 Pinus taeda
AAGCATGTTGATTTAAAATTATGTGAGAATTGTGTTTATGGAAAACAAAAGAGAGTCAGATTCCTTAGAGTTGGGAAAGAAAAGAAGAGTGAAAAATTAGAGCTTGTGCATACAGATGTATGGGCACCTGCTCAGGTATCATCTCTTGGTGGATCTCGTTATTATGTTACATTTATTGATGATGCAACCAAAAAAACCTGGATTTATTGTATTCAAAATAAATCTGATGTATTTGATACTTTCAAGAAATGGAAAGCTTTGGTTGAAAATGAGACATGAAAAAGGTTGAAGCGTCTTAGATCAGATAGTGGAGGTGAATATTGTAGCAAAGAGTTTGATAGGTACTGTTCAGAGAATGGAATTCGTAAAGAGAAGACAATTCTAAGAACACCACAAGAAAATGGTGTGTCAAAAAGGATGAATAGGACAATCATGGAGCATGCAAGGTGCATGAGATCGCATGTAGGATTTCCTTTAGAATTATGGGTAGATGTTGTAGATATTGTTGTTTATCTAATCAACGGAGGGCCTTCAAGTTTCTTGGATGGTGGTATTCCAGAGGAGGCATGGACAGGTAAAAAGGTAAACTACTCTTTTTTAAAGACTTTTGGTTGTGAATCCTTTGTCCACATTAATAAAGAAAATAGAACAAAGCTTGAGGAAAAATCAAAGAAATGTACCTTTATTGGATATGATGTTAATGATTTTGGTTATCGCTTATATGATTATGCAAATCACAAAATCATTAGGAGTAGAGATGTAATATTCAATTAAAAGGTCTTGTATAAGAATCAGTTGTAGGAAAAGAAACAAGAAAAAGAAAACAAAGAATACACAGTGCTTGACGATATCATAGGAAAAGTGATGGTGCCTGAAAATCATAATGATCAATAGTGAGAAAAACAACCACAACAACAACAAGCGCTTCAAACACCTGAAAGTGGTGTTAGAAGATCTACCAGGATAATTAGACCCCCTGAACGATACTCTCCTTCATTATATTATGTATTTGTTGACTAATTCTGGTGAATCAAAATGTTATGAAGAAGCAGTGCAGGTAGAAACCAGGAAGAAGTAGGAGCAAGCCATGAAAGAAGAGATGGACTCCTTAGCACATAACTAGACTTGGGACTTAGTTAGGTTTCTTGTAGGTAAAACAACATTACAGAATAAATTGGTTTACAAGTTGAAGGAAGAAGATGGAGGCAGAAAAAGGTACAAAGATAGACTTGTGGTGAAGGGGTTTACATAGAAGAAAGGTATTGATTTTGATGAAATATTTTCTCCTGTTGATAAAACGACTTCAATCATAACTATTTTAAGTCTAGTAGTAGTTGAATATTTGCATCTTGAGCAGTTAGATGTAAAGACAACCTTTCTCCATGGGGATTTGGAGGAAGAGATATATATGTAGCAGCCACAAGGATATGAGGTAAAAGGGAAGGAGAAACTAGTGTGTAGGTTGAAGAAGAGCTTGTATGGCTTAAAACAGGCTCCAAGGCAGTGGTATCTAAAATTTGACAGGTTTAGGTCTGAACAAGGTTATACTAGGTGTCACTCTGATCATTGTGTTTATCTCAAAGGGAAAAATGATGGCAGCTATATTATATTGTTATTGTATGTAGATGACATGCTTGTTGCAGGATCTAACATGCAGGAAATAAATGTGCTCAAAAGAAAATTGGCAAATTCATTTGCAATGAAGGATTTGGGAGCTGCAAAACAAATCCTTGGTATGAGAAAAACTACAGACAGGAAAAATCGTAAATTAACATTGTCTCAGAATGAGTACATACAAAAGGTGTTGAAAAGGTTTAACATGCACAATGCAAAACCAGTTAGTACACCTTTTGCTAGCCATTTCGAAATTAAGTAAGGAGGTGTGTCCCAAGACTCAGGAAGAAATGGCTCATATGTCTAAAGTTCCATATGCATCAGCAGTTAGAAGCTTAATGTATGCAATGGTCTGCACAAGGCCTGATATTGCACATGCAGTGGGAGTTGTAAACAGGTACATGAACAATACAGGAAAAGAACATTGGATGGTGGTGAAGTGGATTCTCCGGTATTTGAGAGGTACCACAAATCAAGCATTATGCTTTGGTGGTTCAAACATTGCTCCACAGGGATATGTTGATGCAGATATGGCAGGTGACAGAGATAACAAGAGGAGCACTACAGGATATGTATTTACTGTAGGTGGAACAACTGTCAGTTGGGTCTCAAAATTGCAAAGTGTTGTTGCACTCTCAACAACAGAAGCAGAGTATGTTGTTGCTACAGAAGCTAGTAAAGAAATGATTTGGTTAAAAAGGTTTCTGGATGAATTGGGTAAGAAGCAAGAGTTGGGTAGTTTATATAGTGACAGCCAGAGTGCCATACATCTTGCAAAGAACTCTACATTTCATTCCAAGACTAAACATATACAACTCAAGTACCATTTCATATGGTTAGCATTGGAAGATGGACAGTTGAAGCTAGAAAAGATACACACTAGCCAGAATCCTACAGATATGTTAACAAAAGTTGTAACTAGGGAGAAATTGAGAATATGCTCAGTTTCAATTGGTCTTCAAGTATGATGAAGAAGATGAGAAATAGCGAGGTCCAAAGTGGAGTTATTGTCTAGCAAATGAAGCAACGATGGAGTTGCTATAATTAGTCTCCAAGTGGGAGATCGTTGGGTGTGGAGCTTAATTATCTTCTGTATTCAAAGGTTTCAGCCGGATGTATACCCTAGGAAGACGATACACCCCTCCATGCAGGGGGGACTTGTCCCCCATGCGGGGGTCCATGGGGGTGGGGTACGGGGGCCAGCGATCCCCAGGTGGGGTTCAAGGGTAGCGCCCCCGAAGCTGAAAAATAGATGTAAATTTGCTTTGTAAAAGTCTAGTAATTTCTAGTCAATGTAGGCCGTTCATTATGTGGATGATCTGACGGTAGAAGTTATGTTTAATTTAGGGTTTTTTTCCCTAGAATGCAACCCCTCACTATATATGAGGGAATTGTATTACGTCTATGTAGATCTGTATTCTGAGTGAGGAAGATAGAGGAGATAGAGAGTGAAGAGGGAGTTATATCGGATCTGTTATAGGTTGTATCTCTTCAGTTTGCTGGATAATATAATAAAATCAGAACTGGTTTCTCCATGGACGTAGTCCAAACTGGGTGAACCACGTATATTTGTGTCTCTCTTGTTTTATGCGCTTTCTGTGTTTATATTTCTGCAATATTTTATGTGTTCCATTGCTCTATAATATATAATTTTCTAACAATAGAATGCTTAAAGAAATTAAATTTAGTCTAAGATTTAAATGGTCTGATGACCCCTCAGGAAACATCTCAGAGCTTAGAGTGGAGAATAAAAGTACTTGTTACATTCATACTTTAAGGCTAAAAATAGAGAACTATGTCAATCAACTAGAATGGATAGAAAACAATTTGCAGGAAGCTAAAGAACAACTCTTTTCCACTCCCAGTTTGCAGACACCGACTCCTCAAGGAAAATTAAGGAAAAGACAGAGGGAGGAAGGATCATCATCAACAACTAGGAGTGAAGCCAAAGTGTTCAGGATTAGCTATGGGAAGAGAAAAAAGTTAACTCCTAGAGTAGGTTTGGACAAAGAGACTAAGGATCACGCTGCCATCATAATCACAAATTCACAACCTCCAACCAAGAAATTCACAACATCTCCTACTATAGCTTCATCTTCATAGGGTCACAAGGAAACTGAGATAGAATCACTGGATGTCCAAATAGAAAAGGAGAAGACAATTTTCGATAGGTACAGGGAGATTAAGCTTAGAAATGAGATTCTAAAAAATAGTACTTATAATCAATTCTAGAAGTAGACCTCTAGCTCACAGAATAGGTTGTTGTCAGTATTTGACACAGAGCATGGAAAAATGTAGATGGCCTTTCTTGAGGCCCAAATTCCACAGCCAAAATCAGCAGCTGACTATAAGAGCACTACTTTTGAATTCAACACTAAAGATATACAATCCATTGATCAAATGGAGATGCACAAGAAAATTGGTGAAATGATATCCTCCAATATGACTAGCACTGTTATGTCACTATCTAAATTGCTGGTTTCATTTGACAATTTTCAATCACAATTGAAGATGGAGAAAGTGTCATCCTTAGCCAAAGATAATAGGATGTTCAACATTCACACTCTGAGTGGAAGAAGTCACTGCAGTGGTTGCTCCTATTGCTAGAGGCTAAGAAATGGGTATGGCTTCCAAGGGGACAATGACCATTTTCTAGCTTTTTTTTTTCTCCTTTATCATTTTCTCCATTTCTGCCTTCATTTGCTTAATCTGTATATTTTGCTCTATGATCAACTTCATCATGTTTGTTTTCTGTGCTTCACTTTCTTCAATGTCCTTGGCCAATGGATCCTCTGTGGCTAGCATCTTGAGATACTTTATCAAGGCTGCAATGTCCAGGTTCTTATTTTTAATAATCTCCCCGGCAGCATTAACATATTTGGGATGATATCATATCTTAACCACTAAGTCTTCCAAAGACTACACTGGAGAACATGTCACTCCAGTCAAAGGAGATTGAGACTTTGTAGGGCTAACTCAAACCCTTCGAAGTGCAAAAGGCCAAAGTTGAAGCTGCTCAGGTTACTAAAATGCATAAATCCCAAAGTCTGTTGAAGAAGTTGCAGAAGGTAGAGAGAGACACTTCAATTGGTCAAACCTTGGCCCAAGCCAAGGAAACCATTTGGATGAATATACTAGACTCTATGAATGAGATTTAACCTTCTATCCAAATCATATTTGAGCAGAAAGAGCTGATAGAAAAGGCTATAGAAACTATTCTACATGGAAGAGAGAATATGGGAGAGATGCCTATAGAAACCTCCAACATTATTAGGTTCTTAAACTCAAAGTCCAAGTATGAGCTTGAAGAAGTAGGGGTCAATGATAGAAATACCACCATTCTGGAAGTCAATAAAGTCTTGACAAAAAGGAACCTTATTGATTAGTTCGAAGAAAGATGTGAAACCTCGGAGTTGCAAGTAAATAGGTGTTGGTACCAATTTATGACTAATTATTTTATGTAAAAACCCTCCTTTATTCACCATTTTCATTTATTTAGCCTTTAAATTTCATCCATATTCCTTAGAAGTTGATTGATATAATTTTATTTCCATTATTTTTATCTTGGAATTAATCTTAGGAATTTTTTTGTTAAAATTGAAAATTTCCAGAAAAAATACAAGTAGTTGTAACTTCCTATAATGGCTCTATGGTTTGACATGTTGTAGGATAGGTTGGCAAATTCAAAGACTTGGGGATTGATCCTTAATGTACAAGGATGGTGGAATATCTATCCACTCTTGGATTTGAAGATTATAGGTGGCCAATCAACGTTGGTCAAACCTAGCTATTTTAGAAGAAATTCTAGATTTTGTGAACAGAGTTTGTTATTTTTGAGATTTTGCTCAAATTGAGGATCTAAACTAATTTGACCTCCGTTGGTGTAATTGTTATGATTTCATTAGGATTATGAGGAGTACGAATAGCTTCCTCTTATTGTGAAGGTTTATGATAAATAACTCAAAAGGATAATTATGTAGTTTATTTTTTGATACATGAAAAACTTGGGAACACAGTTTATGTATTTTTGATTTCCAGACTTGAATACAGAGACTACAGTGTTGGAGTCCATACTTATGTTTCAAATCTAGTATTTTTCTTCATTTGAATTAGTCTAAGGTGTTCTTGCAAAGTGTGGAGGACCCCAACTATAGAGCGAGTACACTTTTCCTTGAATTTTCTTTTACAATTGCATAGATAGATCTAATACTTAGAATTGTCATTCAATTCATATGCTGCAAGTTTACAGAATTGGAAATTGTTAATTGAAGAGATCCATATATGTTGTATCATATTTTTGTAAGAAAACCTCAATTGATATTCATCTCGAATTGATAATTTTTCTTTTTATTTCATGGTTTTTTATCTCATTGCTTGATCTATAGTTTGATGTTCATTGGTTATGATTTGTAGTTGTAGAGCTCAATTGGTAGTTTTATGACTGAACCTTGTAAGAGATTCCACTATTATTGATCTCCAAAGCTACATATTTCATTTACTGTTTTGTGTGATAAGTAATTAGGACTCAGTTTTCCATATAGACAATTAGATTTGTTTCATTTAAGTAAATGCTTAAGTGTTAAAAAGACAAAGAGAAACCTTTTGTAAAAGAGCAATGCTGATTTTTCCACACTAAGTTATCATTTAGAAACCAAATCCTTCTAGATTTATATATATTAGATAGCGCCTCTAAGTGTACCTACTTGGGTTGATAGAGAAATTGAAGCCTGATTTACATCATTAAGTAAGGCCCAACATTTTGGCGTTGTTGCCAAGGAGGTGCAACTAGGAAGATTTAGAAAGAAAATCTAAAAAATCTTAAATAAACAAAACAAAAAAAACACATATTTAGTTTTAATTCTTTAAGCCATGATTCTTTATGTCTAGACCTAGGTATGAAAAAGGAAGATTCACAAAACCCCCCATCTAACAACTAACCCTCCATTGGGAGAAGAAACTTTAGAGAGGATTGAGTACACAACACCAACTATAAAAGTTACTGTGGAAGAACTTGAGGAAAAACAAAGATCAGTCTAGAGAATTACTCTCGTTGAAAGACAAATCCTACTAGCTTATGAGGAAAAGAAAAGACATATACCTAAGCCTTCTACATTAGGGAAACTAAAAGAGAGTAGTACAAGAATCCAACAACCTATCCTTGAACAAATTATTCCTCAAGAATCAAAACACGAAGAAGAGATAGAAACCTTAGACAAGTCACATATCACAATGGTTGAAAAATGAGTATCAACCAGAGGACCTACTGCAGAACAGCTCAAAGAATATGAGAGACAAATGGAAGAAAGGAGAAGACAAAGAGATCTTGAAGAAAAACAAGGAAATGATACTCTATTTGGAGGAAATCAAAATCCACCAAAAGAAGAGGAATAAACATTTAAATTTCCAATTCAAGATAGAGGAGAGTATATGGATGAGGAAATTAAAATGAAAAATATCCCACCTTCTGTATTACCAAAATTTTATGGCATGGCATCTGAAGACCCTGATTCATTTTTGTTTGAATTTGATAATAGTATTCTGAACCTATGGATATACATATGATGCACACACACTTCGACTTTTTCCTGCCACTTTAAAAGCATCAGCACATAGGCGGTTCATGGGATTAGGTGAACACACAGTCATTGATTGGGATAACATGAGAAAAATCTTTTTGAAAAAGTATCATCCTTACTTTCGATCAAAATACTCAAAACATGACATATTTAGAATGAATCAACAAGAAGATGAGACCTTAGAAGAATACTTGGAAATATTTTTATACAATATGCAAAAATCAAAACATAGAGCCATGTCTACTAATCTTATTTGAACAATATTTCTTAAGGGAATCCAAGACAAATATCTAGATGACCTCAATCTCATGGGTAAAGGGGACATGTCTAAATTACCTTTTGATGAGATTGATGACTTGTGTCAAAAGTACTCCAGAAGTAGAGCAAGAAACGGAAGAAGAGTTATGACATCTAGAATCACTAAATCTCCCACATGAAATATTACTAGAGTTGAACTAGGAAATCTATTTGAAGATTTTAAAACAAACCTCTTAAGCACTTTGGGAAATCAAATAGACACTCTGAAAGAAAAGAAAAGACAATATGAACAAGAACAAGTGTTGTCTATATTTTTTCCTAAATGCTAAAAAAAACATGCTTTGAAAGAATGTCCTTTAGATAATGTTCATGTCTGTGGGTTTTCTACAGAAAATCATGACACTAATGACTGCTCTAAGATGAAAGTTTTGCAGAGTTATAATCTGGAATCTAATTCATAGATGGAGAACTTATATTTTGTGGGAGCTCAGAGACCATGGCAGCGAAGACCTCCAGATATGTTTCAAAATCCAAATCCAACAAATTACCAAATGCATGTTCAGAATTCTTGGAATGTTCCTATGCCATGGCAAAATTGGTTTAATTAGTAGCAGCAATCTTATCCACAAAACGGATGGAGAGGATATTCACATCCACAACAATTTCCTCAACGACCAGCTCAGCAATATCATCAATCATTTCCTCACCCATATCCTCAACAATATTAGCAACAATACTCTAAGCCATATCCACCACAATACACATAGCAATACCCTCAGCAGCCAATTGCTTATCAACAAAAAAAATCCTCAACAAACCTTACCTGCTCCTACATCAATGAATCAACCATAGCTACAATTAACATCTAATCAACCTCCTAAACCTACGCAGCTACCTTCTCAACCAGTAACTAATCCAATTAATCGTCTGGACAGACCAACATACTATACGGATGAGGGACCATCGTACCCAATTCTACCTCTGCAAAACATAGAACTTAGATCTGGTTGAACTCTTCACATAGAACCTTCACCTGCACCTATTTCAATGAAAGAGAGTTCGAATCAAACTGATGAACACGAATTTCCAACGCAAATTAAACAAGATGATTTAGAACAAGGAAGACAAATTAAGACAGTGTAGTCACCTCCTTTTCCTAAGCGGATACTTAAACCAAAATTACCCACACCTCTGCCACAATTCCATGTTTTGGATGAGCTGACAAATGTGTATGTAAAAATGCCATTACTCTAAAAAATTAAGGATATTCCAATTTATACCAAATTCATCAAAGAACTCTGTCTTAAAAAGCCTGCAAAGAAAAGATTTAATCCACAAACCATTCATGTTATTGGCAATTTAGTTGGCCTTATGTCAAATGTAATTTCTAGGGAGAAATATGTTGACCCTGGTATACCTAGAGTTATAGAAATCATCAACAAAATCTCCATTCCACATACTCTCATTGATTTGGGAGCCACAATAAATGTCATGACATTGGATACAATGAAAACCTTACAGCTGATAAATTTACAATCAACACCAATTGTTTTAGAATTAGCAGATCACTCTAAGGTCATTCCTAAAGGGATATTGGAGATATAATTGTTTCACTGGAATCTTGGGAGTATCTAGTTGATTTCCTAGTTCTCCGCCAAAGTCAATTTTAGGAGGACACCCTCTCATACTTGGCAAACCATGGTTGGCAACTGCTAATGCATTTATTGGGTGTAGATCAGGTAATATGATCATTTACAGAGGAACAAAAAGAAAAAATCTTACCTTATACCCATTAGCCCAAGCTCCAGTAGTAACACATAACCTATGGCTTGATGATAAATACAATGATAGAGAAGAAATACAATTTGTTTTAAGCATCAATCAAATTTATGATTTCAGGGAAGACAATAATGAAGATTTGGTAGAAATGTTTATCTCTCAACCTGATGTTTCAGAGGAATTGAGAAATGAACAATACACTGTTGCAGATCAAATATTGGCATAGATCTTTCGGGAAACTTGTAACATATATTCTATGAAAACATTATTTGAAGATATCTTTCCAATCAACTCCATTACGAACACACAAAGCAAGACTATAGAAATTAGCCTAGGAAAAACACTGAAATTAGATCATTTTTAGATTCATCTTAGGAACATAAATTGCTTGATTTGTTGACCAAATACCAAAAGGCATTTGCTTGGGACTACACTGACATGCAGGGAATTCACCTGGAAATTTGCACTCACCATATCTATATAGACACTAGTATTCAACCAGTGAGGCAACCACAAAGAAGGATGAACCCCATGCTTAAAGAGATTGTAAGAGATGAGTTGAAGAAGCTACTGGAATTAAATTTCATTTACCCCATCTTTGACAGCCAGTGGGTATCTCTACTAGTGATAGTCCCCAAGAAAAATGGTAAGTGGCGAGTTTTTGTTGACTACAGAAAACTAAATAAAGCCACCCTTAAAGACTATTTTCCATTGCCATTTATTGACCAAGTTTTGGATACATTAGCTAGAAAAATATCATTTTCCTTCCTGGATGGTTTTAGCGGTTACAATCAGATCAGCATAGCCTTAGAAGACCAAGACAAAACAACATTACCTATCCCTAAGGCACATATGTTTACAAAGTTTTACCATTTGGCTTGTGCAATGCTCCAGTAACATTTCAAAGAGTAGTATTAGCAATATTTGTTGATCTAGTTCATGAATGTGTTGAAGTATATATGGATGATTTTTCAGTATATGGTGATTCTTTTGACCATTCATTGCAAAATCTTGAGAAAGTTTTAAAACGATGTATAGAAACCAACTTGTCTTTAAGCAATCAAAATGTTATATGATGTTGAATGAGGGAATAGTCCTAGGACATCATGTTTCTTCTGAGGGAATCAAGGTAGATCAAACCAAGATTCAAATTATTGTCAAATCACCAATTCCAACACATCAAAAAGATGTAAGAAGCTTTCTTGGTTATGCAAGCTATTATATGATATTTATTGAAAACTTTGGTAAGATAGATTTGCCTTTGTTTAAGCTTCTTGCAAAAGATGTATCTTTCACATGGAATGATGCTTGTCAAAATTCTTTTGAGAAACTTAAAGAGAAATTGTCCACAGCTCCAATTTTGAGGGGACCTAATTGGACTTCACCTTTTCATATCACCATTGATGCATTCGATACAGTAGTAGGGGATTCATTAGGACAAAAATAATATGCTTTAACTTATGCCATTTACTTCATCAGTAAAAATTTGACTCCTACTGAACTCAACTACACAGTAACCGAGAAGGAAATCCTTGCAATCATACATGCTATAAACCAATTTCGTCACTACATAACTGGTTATGAAGTCTTTGTTCACGTTGACCACTCTTCCATTAGATACTTAAAGAAAAAACCTATAACTAATGGTAGGATCACAAGATGGTTACTATTACTACAGGAATTTGATCTCACAGTGTTGGATAGACCAGGGAAAGAGAACCAAGTAGCAGATTACTTTTCCAAACTATAAAATCCATGTGAAGCTATTCCAGTTGAAGATTCATTTCCCGATGAACATTTATTTGAAATTTCAATATTATCCGCATGGTATGTTGATTTAGCTAATTACTTGTCCACAGGGAAAATACCTCCATCATTCAGTTCAAAGGAAAAGAAAAGATTGATCAAACAAAGCGCAAGATATTCATGGGTTAATGGAGAATTGTTTTATACTGGTTATGATTTAATTATTAGAAGATGTGTCAGAGAGGATGAAATTATTGACATACTAAAATCTTGTCATGGTGAACCTTGTGGCGGCCATTTTGTAGCCAAGAGGATAGCACACAAAATTGTTAGCCTTCAATTTTCAAAGATTCAGAGAAGTATGTGAGAAGTTGTGACAGCTGCCAATGCATGGGTAGACCAACTACCTCATATGAGATGCCACTACAGCCACACATACATCTAGAGCCATTTGAAAAATGGGCTTTGGACTTTTTTGGACCCATTAATCCACCTTCCAAGGGTAAAAAGTACATCTTAGTATGTACAAATTATGTGACTAAATGGGCAGAAGCAAAGGCACTTGTAAGGGGAAATTGATAAAATAGTAGTAAATTTCCTTTTTGAAGAAATATTTGTTAGATATGGAGTGCCCAGTGAGATAGTAACAGACCAAGGGACTCAATTAACTTCGAGATTAGTTCAAGGCATCACTGACAAGTAAAAAATCAAACACGGAAGGAGTATACCCTACCATCCATAGGCTAATGGCCAAGTGGAATCTACAAATAAGACGATGTAAGAGATCATGACTAAAACAATGCCAACAAACAGAAAATATTGGGTAGATAAGCTCAATGAGGCACTTTGGGCTTATAGAATCACATGGAAAAACACAACAGGGTTTACACCTTATCAGCTGGTGTATGGCAAAGAAGTCGTGCTGCCAATAGAATTTCAAATACATACTTAAAAATTGGTTGCAGATTTAGGCATTGATCTCTCTGAAGCACAACAAGAATGAATTATGCAATTGAATCAGTTGGATGATATGAGACAAAAAGCAATAGAAAGGACAACATTGATCCAACAACAAAGACGATAGTGGCACGATAAATTAATCAAGAAGAAGGAGTTTAAAGATGGTGACTGGGATCTACTATTTGACTCCAAATTTAAAGATTATAAAGCTAAATTTACAACACACTGGATGGGGCCTTATGAAATTCTTGAAGTTTTCCAGAATGGATCAGTCAAAATCAGAACTATTGACCAAGAAGACCATGTTGGGTTGTGCTATATTCTTTCCATGACTAGCCCACGTAGTTAACCAAGGGTTAGAAGGGGGGAGGTCACAGGGGGTTTTAGGAGTGTGCATAACCCCACTTTATGGGGTCCAGGGCAGCGCCCCGGAAAATTTTGGTTTTGGACCCTATGTTAGGTTGGGCAGACCCACCTATGGTTTTGTGCATTATTTTCGCACATATTTTTTGGATGCAATGGTTTTCGATCCATGGTTTTGGATGCGATGGTTTTCGGTCCATGGTATTGGATGCTTCGGCATGTATAAATATGTATTGTAACATTGAAAGGAATAATAATGAAAAATCAATTTGGTAGTCCCAGTTTTTGGATCCAGGGGAAAATCTCTATGTATATGTGTTTTATGTGTTATTCTTTCACATTGTTTATTTTTTGTGTTTTAGAATTCATATGCAGGTAAGTTTTGTACAAGGTTAAAACCTACATTTGGAATCATAGCTATTTTGGCTTCAAGGGGATGCCTTTGTTGCTGAGGGGTTTCACTCGGGCCTGTGGTAGACCATGTTCAATGGGAGATTTGCGAGATCGATTTTGTTGGTGAAAGAAGATGGCGAGCAGTGGAAAGATAGAAATTGAGAAATTTAATGGTCAGAGTTTTGAGTTTTGGAAACTCAAGATGGAGGATCTGTTGGTGGATAAAGATCAGTGGATCACGGTATATCTGGGTACTAAACCAACGGGAATGTCCGATGAAGAATGGAAGAATTTGGATCAGAAGGCAAAGAGCACAATACGATTCTATGTCTCAGATTCAGTTTGGCTGAATGTATTAGGGGAAGCTATGGTGAAGGATTTGTGGGACAAGTTAGGGACTTTGTACCAATCTAAGTCTCTGGTGAATAAATTGTTCCTGTAGGAAAAAGCTGTATAACCTGAGGATTAAAGATGGAGAATTAGTGATAGAGAATATGAGCACATTTAATATTGTGGTAAGTCAGTTAGCATCTGTTGATATTAAAATTTCAGATAAAGATAAGTGCATTACTTTGTTGTGTTCTCTACCAAATTTGTGGGATAGTCTAGTTATTGCAATAGGTAGCATTGCAACTGCCTTGCAGTTTGATGAAATAGTCTCATCCTTGCTAATGGAGGAGATGAGATGGAAAAATATGGAGAGCCAGAATGGTGATGCCTTGTCTGTATGAGGACGGTCTCAGAACAGAAACAAAAATAAGTCATCGAGTGGGAGTTCTAAATCTAGAGGGAGATCTAAATCTCCAGGAAAACCTGTAAAGGTGGTGTGTTGGAAATG
The DNA here is from genome assembly GCA_000404065.3 of Pinus taeda. NCBI lineage: Eukaryota > Viridiplantae > Streptophyta > Pinopsida > Pinales > Pinaceae > Pinus > Pinus taeda. The sequence continues at coordinate 50,408 of APFE031230011.1, forward strand.
CGGAAAGGAATGGCACTACAAAAGGGACTGTAAATCTAAAGCTCCTGGTAAGGGAAAGGGATCTGATGATACTCCTTTTGCGGAGTCGAAAACCACCTCAGATGAAGGTGGGGATGTGTACTTGGCTTCTTCAAGTACAAATGTAGATCATGAGGCATGGTTGATTGACTCAGGTGCATCCTTTCACTTCACTCCCCATAGAGAGTGGTTCTGTGAGTATGAGAAATACGATGGTGGTGATGTCTTCTTGCGATGATAGGAAGTCTAAAATCATTGGTCGCAGAAAAGTAAACTTGAAGTTGCAAGGTGGAAGGGTTAGAACACTTCCGGGTGTTCTGCATATTCTTGCATTGGCCAGAAATCTGATTTCTGTAAGCAAGCTAGATGATGTAGGTGTAAAAACAGTGTTCAAGAAGGATACTTGCAAAATGGTTTGGGGAGCACTGGTATTGATGCGGGGAGTTTGAATTGGAACTCTATACAAGCTACAAGGTAGCACTGTTATTGATGGGTGCAATAGTTTTGTGGTTCCTGAAAGTGGAGCAGAAAATCTAGTGGTCTCTGAAGAGAAGACCATGTTGTGGCATCAAAGGCTTGGACATATTGGAGAGAAGAGCCTTCGAATACCTCATGGTAAAGGTATGGTAGAAGGTATGAGTAATAGCTCTCTAGATTTTGATTTCTATGAAAATTGTGTATATGGGAAGCAGAATCAGATGAGTTTCCCCTATGGTAGCAAGAGGGCGAAACAAATATTAGAACTTGTGCATAGTGATGTGTTTGGACCTGTGAAGGTTCCATCACTGGGTAAGTTTGTGTACTATGTATCATTTAGAGATGACTTCTCAAGGAATACATGGATATAATTCCTTAAGAAGAAATCTGAAGTCTTTGACAAGTTTAAAGAATTTAAGGCTCTTGTGGAAAATCAAATAGAGAAGAAGATAAAGGTGTTGAGGACAGATAATGGTGGAGATTTTTGCAGCAAGGAATTTGAAGAATTCTGTAAGAAGTGTGGTAAACAACGGTAGAAGACTAGTCCATATACACCTCAACAAAATGGAGTTGCAAAAAGAATGAACAAGACGTTGATGGAAAGGGCAAGAAGCATGCTCAATGGTGTCAGATTAGGACAAGAGTTCTGGGCAGAGGCGGTGGATACTGCATGTTACCTGGTCAACAAGTCACCTTCATCAACAGTGGAGGATAAGACTCCATAAGAGTTATGCACTGGTAAGAAACCCTCTCTTTCACATCTGAGGGTATTTGGATGTGATGCAAATGTACATGTTCTAAAGGAGAAATGAACCAAGTTGGATATTAAATCTGAAAAGTGCATCTTTATTGGGTATAAGGATGGTTTAAGGGTTATAAGCTTTGTAACCCAGTGAAAAGGAAGGTTGCGTACAGCCGATATGTGGTGTTCAGAGAGGTGAAAGATGTTATTGACCATGAAGTCCAACCAAAGGAACCTGAGAAGATAGAGTTTGAGCTAAAGGAGGAAGAATTAGACTCTACAATAGAGGAAGAATCAGAAGATGAAGAGCCACAAACTCCGGCTGTGATAAGATCAGTTCGAGAATGAAGGCAACCAGAAAGGTATATGTTATGAAACCAACTCAAGAAAATATAGAAAAGATAGATCAACGCCTTAGAATTCAGCCTCTTCTAGGGGGCAACCTCCTTTACATTACATAAATGAACAATTCTTGGATGATTCAAATGACAAAACCTCCTTTCTATATATAGGAGTCTAAGGAGCCACAATATAACCCAGCCAACCTAACAATAATAATATAAAGCCACAAAAATAACAATAGAGGGATTCTATGGGGCACAGTAATAATAATATGGGGATAATAGGGGCAGAACAATATTAATAAGGGATGCAACTACAATATTAATGGGGTAATCACTAGCATTATAGGGATCCAACATGCCCCTCTCCTTCAAAAAAATGTTGTCCTCAACGCTTGGGTAGTTCTGTATGCTTCTGTATAAAATTATCATCCTCCCATGTGGAATTTTCAGCAGATAAGTTCTTCCACTTGATAAGATACTCCGAAATTGATCGATTTCGTAGCTGTTGAGTTCTTGTTTCTGTGACTGCTTCTGATTCCAATATAATTTTTCCCTCGTCATCAAGTTATGGCAATATTGTTTGAACTGGGAGCTTGTCACCTATAACCTTCTTTAAACATGAAGCATGGAAAACTAGGTGCAATCGAGAAGCTGTAGGAAGCTCTAATTTGTATGCCATAGTACCAATCTTTTGCAACACCTTGTACGGACCATAATACTTTGGTGATGATTTATTACCCTTCTTAGCTTGCTTGAGGGACATTTTCTTATATGGTTGTAGCCGTAGGAATACCCAATCACCTACATCAAAACTTATTTCGCTGCGATGTTGATATGCTTGTTATTTCATTCTATTATGTGCCAACACGAGGTTATCCTTTAAGAGTTGCAGGATTTGTTGTTGATGTGAGCTAACTGAGTACCAAGACAAGAAAATAATTATGTCCAAAAATTTCCAGTGAAAGTTGGATCTCTGTCACTTACAATAATCTTTGGGTTTCCATGTAGCTTTTGAATTGTTTCCATAAATGCAGTAGATACTGTATTGGCTTTAAATGGATGTGATAATGCACAAAAGTGTGCATACTTAGTAGGTCTGTCAACTACCACCATGATGACACTCTTTCCATCAGACTTGGGTAAACCTGTGATAAAATCCATTGAAACCTCCTCCTAACATTGGCTTGGAATGGATAAAGGTTGTAATAGACCCAGTGTCTTAATTGTTTCAACTTTATTTTGTTGGCAAACCAAACATTCTGCCACAAATTCTTGAATATCCAATTTAAGGCCATCCCAAAAAAATTCCTTCTTAACCCTATGGTAAGTTTTTAAAAATCCTAAGTGCCC